>JAVKLF010000083.1:18171908-18193058 GCA_034783495.1 Millerichthys robustus
TGATAAGTTAAATTCATGGAGCGGTTTTTAAAACGTCGCAGTTGGAGTACCGTCGGCGGGCGCGTGCCGTTCGGTGTGTTGTGACCAGAAACAGCCGCTAGATGTCGCTGCCGTGTCGTGGAAAAAAAAGTTTAAAAAGTGTCCACGCAATTCCAAATATGAACCAAATACTATTTTACATAACCTTGTTTGACTAATTAAAGCACTTTCCAACACGGTGTTAATACGGAAACATCCTATATTTATTTAAAATATACTGAACACGATATCTAATTAAATTCAGGTGAAAGTAATCAAATTAACATCTCTGTCCCTACATGGACACATATACAGTATAATTATTGCTACCCTTATACAATTGATCAAAAAAACACACACACACACCTGATGTGACTGTTCAAAAAGTTCGAGTTTTCTCTTTAGTCACAGAAATGTTGAGGCTTGTCAACATTCATTTTGGCTAATTCCTGCTTTGCTTTAATGTCTTTTTCTTCCAACAGATGAGCTCACCTGGGTATTTTCCATTGAAGGCTATTAGGATTCAAAATCAGACAGATGATGCAATCAGAAAGTTATGTACCTTGATCTTGGAGTTCATACTTAAGTGTTTCCTTAATTCTTTTTCTTCCGCCTACACCATTCATCTGATCTACAGGGTTGTATTTCCTTTTCCACATCCTGGGATTTAATTTCCTGGTGTTTAACAACTGCTTTGTATTGTTCTTTTGAACAATAGGTCAAGCTTAGAAATGGCAGAAAAAGGATAATACCCAATTTTGAATCAGTTATAGAAAAAAAAAATCACACCTTTTTCAAAGATAAATAAATAGTTCCCTTCTGAAATGACAAGAACACATTTTCCCAGAAACACGAATCTTTATTGATTTTTTCTTTAAGAAACTTCAGTAAACAGTACCATAAGACTACAAAAAATGCCTTTTGTTTTGAGTCTTGGTCACCTCTACAGTTTCAAAAGGACACAAAATTAAAACCATCTGCATGAATAATGGTCCATTTGAGTCAACAGTGTACTAAAGGCATAATAAGGAACGTAAATAAATGTCTGGAAAGTCCAGAGATCTGCACAGTCCAGGAAAACTATGCCTTACAGAGACATAGAGATACAAAAGAAATAAATTAAGATACAGTCAATGCAACAACACAAGTTCAAACAGAAGGCATCAACTGTCTGACAGGCCCTCCTCTGCAGTCAGTGATGTGTTTCCAGCTCCACGATGGTCCACTCTCCCTGCGGAGATGCAGCATCTTCTGGAGAAAAGCTTGTTACTGTGATGCTGGTAGAGGAGTCTTCCATGGGTGAGATGAGCTCGGCCCATCGTTTAAATGTCTCTCTTTCAGGGGACAGAAAGGCTTGCGAGTCCAGGCAGGCACGAGACAAAGACAGGGTCTGCTTGATGAGGTACTGGGCCAGGTTGAGCTCCTCAGGCACAGGGTTTATGACGCCCAGGTTGGACTCGTGGTCTGAGAGGAGCTGCCGTAGCAGGCTCCAGTCCCGCTCCGCAAACTCACTGTTTTTGTCCCGCTCCTCGTTTTGTTCATCTTCATCCCCCTGTTGTTTAACCTCCCTGTCCTTGTCCAAGCTGCGCTTGAACGCGTCTCCGACGTCCATCTCGTAAATGGGTGACAAGACTTTGGACGGTCGGCGTTCGTGTTTGCAGGTTTGATCCGTTCTGTCACAACCATTGTCCCCTAAAAACAATTAATAATACGGCTAAATAACAAGCGGAACCACTCCTCCACAGTTCTTCTTTCAGTGCACCGATTAACAAAAACAAAAACACAGAGAACTGAGAGTTTACCCTTAATGCAGCTGTGCCCTTTCAAAATGAGCTAATAGTGAAGTCATGTGGGAACAGCTCAGTGAAGAAGCAGCAATATGATGGTTACAGTTAACCAGCAACACCATTACCACAAACTAAGAGCAATCACTTTAAATATACAACTATATGTATGTTAAAGGGTAAACAGTTGCTTTAAAGGTAATATACAGAGGAATACCTTTCTGAATGCATCTCTTTATCCACTTGTTGAAGCAAAAAAAGCCATGCATTACCAGCACCAGTGAGCTTTGTCAGAGATAACACCGATATGTTCTAAAACTAACGTGCAGCTCTAAACAGACTTAAATACGATCACAAAAATGCATCAGCAAGCAATACTGAGGTACAAAAGATGGCCAACAGCCATGTTTTTTCCCCTTCTATTTTTAACATTTACAAACTGGCAGTCGATTTTAGTAAATCATTATCTGATGCCGGAAACAATAAACCACACGTTTGCATCGGGATGTCACCCCTGTAACGGTGCAGCAGGATTTCTTCTGTGAAGATGGCAGTGAAGAAAGAGAGACATGGCAGAACTGTGACAGCTACTCTAGACAGACATCACAAACTTCACAAGGGCTGCTCAACAACTACAGCACATAAAACTTACTGAGACAGAACTCAGAGACGACAAAAGGCTTTTCTCAAAAAGATCGGACAACCACTGGATCTACACACACGTCTACTGGGTGTGACAACGAAAACGGAAAAGAAACAAACAAAAAACCCATGAAGGATGACACAGGTGAATTACAAAGTGTGGTAACTGCATGCATGTGTGCCGTGCAAAATAAGAAAACAACAAAAAAAAACAACAACAACAACTCAGGAACAGGTACAGACTTGAAGAGAAATAATAAGATTCAGATTTATTTTAAAAAGCAGTGGGAATTTGTCATATTTTCTGTATAAACGTTTTAGATGTCTGAACTTATTTATAGCCGAAAATCTGATTTGAAAGAAACCGTTTACCCTGATCACATTAAGAGGTGCTGCTTATACATTTCAAAAACAACCAATAATTTAAACTAGGTTTTGTGTGCGACTGCAGCTACTGAAAACAAAAATAATAGGGATTCAAAAGAAACACTTCAGACTATGAGACATGGGTTTAGAACGGGCTGTGCTTCACGAATGAAGAAGAATTTATGAAGATGAACATTCAATTACTATCTCACCACCACAGTGAACAACAAGCCATGTGTGTTTAGCCTCACACTAAGGACTTGTCCACATAAAACTGTAAATATTTCTGTATAATCACAGTTAGCTGTCAATTGTAGCCGTTTGGTGGCATTTTTTAGAGCAGGGAAAAGTGAAGGCAAACAGCCTGAATAACACTGTTTCAGAGATAACGGAGGATCCAGGAGCATGTAAAAATGGTGTGCATGTATAAATAAATATACCAAAACAAAAATATATTTACAATTATAAGTTGTTATTAAAATGCAGCATGGAGCACCTTGAGGTTCGACAAATAATCTGTGACTTTAAGAGTCCACGGACTCTTCCACTGCATAAAGAGATATGACTAAAATAATAAGAAAATCTGTTTTTCTATGTACACAAAAGTGCATCGGTGTATTTACGACCCAGGCTGCAGTTTGATTTTTTTTTTAAACAAATGCAAACTGTTGTTTTAGTGGTAACTTCTTTGGCCTTAATGCCTCTGACAAGAAGTTGTTCAGATGAAAATGTACAGATGAGGCTAAGTGTTGAGATGACACCAATTTCCGTCTTTAAAAAGGATACCGATGAGGGAAATCTCCAAAAATAAATTTATAGTGAAAAGGTGAAAGTGAAATGGAAGCAAGATTCGAGTTATGAACAAAAATAATGAGCAGGTATGATTTTTAGGTTTTGCATTTCTAATTAGTTACTTAACTAGTTTGCTCATTGCTAGCTTTCTTCTGAAAGACAAAAAAATGTCTACGAATCATAATGAATCTTGCAAGAATAAATTTGATATTTGGGGGAAATGATGGGTATGGATTCGGGGTCTGGGTGGGGACCATGGATCATACTTTACCTGCTGCAGATTGTGTAGCGTGTACAGAGGAGCCTCCTGTCAGCTGAGGCTCATTTAAGTCTAGATGCAAACCAACTTTCTTGCTTTCTGAGGGATTGGTCAAATATTTGTTCATTCCTCCGTTGTACTGTTCGGTGTGCCGCAAGTCCAGGTGGCACGGGCGCTCCTGGGGAGGCAGTTCTCTGCTGTCAGAGTCCAGAGCAGGACAGCTGGACTTCCCTTCGTCCACTTGGATGTGATTACTCTCCTGCGCCCGATCGTGGATCTCTGTGAGGAACACAGACTTTTCCTCGTGTTTCTCCTCCTCCTGCGCATCGTACCGTGGACCGTTAGTTTTGAGAGGCGCGCCGTTCTGTTGGTCACTGAAATGAGGAGTAGTGGAGTCGCACTCGAAAACATCACAGGGAGTCACAGCTTCGCCTCGCTGTTGAGGTGGAGTTTGGGCACCGCCTTCTTCTGAGACCAGCTCCTCACACTCGTCCACTGAGAGCAACACAGACCGACGGAAGTTAGAAGACTGGTAGTCGGGCTGCTCGTTCTCCTGGTCTGCTCCGTCGTCATCGAAAGCGAGATTGATGATCCCCTGAAAGTGCGGCGACGGATCTGTTGGCTGCAGCGAAGCCTCACCTGGAATCACTTCAACCTCCGACCTCTCGTCTTCCGTCTCCTCTTCTTCGTCGTCGTCATCTTCTTCTTCCTCAGAAGAAAAGAGCTGGTGGTCGGGAACGTTTTTCACAGTCACGGGGACCTCAACCTCCGTGGGCTCCCCCTTTACCGGAACCTCCTCTCTTTGCAACCAAGACAAAGGACGTCGCCTTCCTGCTTCCTCCTCGCTTGTGGTTTCTGCCTCTCTGCCACGCAGCCGCACTTCCACCCTCAGGCCCGCTCCACTTTCATACATCTTTAACTCTTCTGGGGTGCTGGTGTCACTACTGCTGCGACCCAGGAAGTCGTGGCAGAGCATGGTGCCGCATTTGGACACACCTCTGTCGTTGGAGCAGTCATCGTCCTGAGAGCCTCCGGCGTCATAGTCCTCCGAACGAGGCTTGATGTCATCTGAGGAAGTGGTGTGCGTGCTGCCGGTCTCGGACTCTGGGCTGACCTGATGGTTGATTCCACTCCAGGAGTCCTCCAGGGGAGTGTCGGTACCTCCCATGCTACAAGGGGTGTCTACTGGGTGCTCCTTTGGGGAATTTGGTGAGCTGACCTTGACTTGTCCTCCACTGATCACACCGCTTTGAATCTGCTTCACTTTCCTCTCATGTGTCGGTCTTATCGAGTCTTCTTCAGAGAATTTGACATGATGGATGTTGTTGGCTGTTGGTGTAACACCGCCACCATCTTGAGGAGATGCGTTGATTCCTGAGTCTGTTTTAGTGTGTTGGGGAATTTGTTGAGGGTTTGTTTCAGGAGGATGGGACTTCACTACTTCTTGCGTTGTTGGTTGTGTTTTGTCTTTTTGCTCCACAACATCATCAGAACTTTCAACTGGACCAAGTTTGGTTTTATTTTCTGCTTTTTCACCATTCTCCGTTTCCCATTTTTTTGTTTCTGATACCATGGATGAAGTGGCAGTAGAAGTTTTGGTGGATTTTGGTGATGCTTTCCCAGTAGATGATTCAGAAGTACTTTTTAGCTTTGCTCCAGACTTGGCCGATACGGCAGAGGGTTGCTTAACGGGTGTCAACGAGACTTTAGCTGGTTTAGATTTAGCTGCGATTCCGTTTATTGAAGCAGGCTTTGTGATCTTCTTTTTACAAGTGTCACCGACAGCTTTATCTGTTCCTGAGGATTTCGGCACATCCTTTTTGTCCTCTTTCCTGGGAGAAGCTGGCTTTTTTACAGGAGTTCCCAGCTTTGAAACTGAACCAAAGTTAAATTTAAGAACAGAACATTAATTCCTCGCTACAGTTCATGAACAGGCAGTTGATTTAACAAGACTGCAGATCTCACCATGGTAGTCTGGGGTACCTCTTCCCTTGGTGTCTGGTCTCGTTCCTCCAGCAGGCTTCTCTGGAGGACCAGCTTTGGCTTTAGTAGGATCTCTTACGCTGGACTTATTGGTAGGACTTATGAAAAACAAAACAATAAAGTAACTAGTAATGATTTTAACAGTAATACCTTATTTAGATAAACATCTTTGGTGCACACTAAATAAAATCTCGCTATAAAAAAGACATAAATTAATATTTACCACCACTGGGTGGCAACATTTATTAAGTATTAAGTATTGATTTCAGGCTGTTACTAAAAGTCATGATGAAGATAAGTACTCCTCTTTGAACTCTAGATATTTATATACTCTAAATATTTGTATGGTCTTTAACAACTCTTAAAATAGATAAATACAATAAATCATATCTTGTCATCTTTTGACAAAACAAAATCAAAGTGGGAAAAAAAAAAGGTCAAATATTAACGTTTCCAAAGGCACTAAATGGATCAGCTGAAGCTACGTGCTTCTAATCTGCTGCTAAGGAAGGCAGCAGCTCAAGGATAGAGTAGTCTTTGTTGTGTTCATTTAGAAAATGGCATTATTAATTTCCAACTTCCTCCATCCACATGTCAATTTGGCTTCATAACAGACACTTAACTCCACTTACACCGATTATAATCAGTGTAGACTCCTCTATGTGTTGGCAGTTTGCTGCTCTGAAGCAACAGGCATGTGTTAACACAATGCCACAGAGAAAAGACAGCATCAACAGCAAAATAAGTGTCAAGCACAGTGATGGAAGGCTAATGATTCTGGGTTATTTCGCAGTCTGAAGACCTGGGCACTTTGCGGTCATTGATTGGACCTGAAAAGGGGTCCTGTATCAACAAAAACGACCTCAAACACTGGAGCAAATCTACGAAAGGAAAATCCACAACCATGACTTGACTCAATGTGCTGAGATGCAGTAGCTGAATCTAGGAGAACTGAAATTGTTTATTTTAGATGTTCATGAACTGAAGCAACAGTTTAAGTGGAGGAAAAATATTCTACAGTTCTGTGAAAGACTGATCTGAGGCTCTTTCAGAAGACGGCTCGTACCGATACAGACGTGTGTGCGGACAACCTCGGTCCATTCAGAAGACACAGTGTTCTAGTTTTTCTGCTATTAGTTTTAGTTAAACAGTAACACCAGGTAATATGTAGCATATTGTTGTTTATCTAGGGTTATAATTAAAATTATTAAAAAAAACAACTTCGAATTGAAAATATGTTTACCTTATGTTATGTAGGGCACATGTTTTTGTGAACGATGCTTTTTGTAGTTTTCAACTAAAATCTGGGTTTTCAGCAGATCTATATTGGTAAAATTGTCACAGTTCTTGAGAGACAAATTAAATTTTAATGCTTTTTCTGGAAGGAAACAGTTAGAATTTTGCTAAATATCACAGATCTTTTTAACATCTCAGTGAGAAGAGGCTCGTCATTACACTGAATATGCCTTCATCTGCTTGACAACCAAATGAACTAAAAATACACAAAAGTAATAATATACATCAGATCTGATTATTCTTTTAAGTACATTTAGATGACCACAAATACTTTTATGCATCGTTTCTTTGGGTCATGTTAGACAAAGTAAAACTTCAGGGACTTCTCAACATATAGTAATAGTACACAAAAACAGCAAAAAAAGACATTAATTCAGCTGTTTTTGTTTCTCCCTTGAATGTTTTAATTTACAGTATTTGCTTAGTTTAGCAGATGTTTATTTGAACCCTCGACTTGCTATCTCTGCAGCTTTAAGGGGCCATCAAGGGGAGTGTGAGGCTTTCACTGCACAAAATATGCAGAAAATCGTAAGACAGATGATAGATTACAAAAACAGTGTAGTAAAAGTGCATCTGTACTGCTGCTACAAAGCTGTGTTATGTATGAACATGTGTTACTGTTGACATCTACGTAACTGGTTTGTTAAATTCAATAAATAAATCTCACCTGCTGGTCTTTGGTGTCTCTGATTTCTGAGGAGGTTTTGTCAAAGGGGACTTCACTGCTTTGGCCTGCTGTTTGGGCTTTGTGCCTACAACACGGAACATGAATCAGATACAGATACTCTCAGCTCAAGTCTGTCAGACAAGTAATTCTCACAAGGATCACCACACAGTGCATGTGTGGATTTTACATATACAAATGAATGTTTATAAATAAATTATGGAATAAGCACTGTAGCAGGTGGTTTATGAAGTTGCTCTATTAAAATTTTTAAAAATTCTCATTTATGACACAAAACTATTTCATTTCATAGCTTAGCATTTTGGCTTTTATGTTGAAAAACAAAACATAACTTAGTTTAGAATAAAATGTTTTACATCTTAGAAAAAACAGAAACACTTCATCATGAAGAGTCAAATAATAATACTCATCAGTTAGTAGTTTATTGCACCTCTTTGAGAAGATTCAGACTCAAATTTAGAGAAATAATCTATTAACTGGTAACACATTCTACTCATACTTTGTACATCAGTCTCAAAACAAAACCAAAAAGACTTTTTTGGCTGGATATAAGATTGTACGAATTGATTAGATGGTGGACAATTTTTGCAGTGTATTTGAAGCCTACTTGACCCAAAGATCAGTTGGGATTCCAGCTTCTCTCTAAAGCTCCTCTACACTCACCATAAAGGCTCAGTAATCTGACACACCACCCTGTGCGACAGCTGTAGAAGGCTTCGACCTCGGTTGTTTTTACTGTTAGACTGACAAATGCAGGCTGCCAAAGACAGCTGCATGTACTCCCATACCTTACAAATCAACCCCCATACATAATAAGGATCTTATCTTCCACATGTCCCTCTTATCCGTAACACAACATTGATTTTACTAATTAAATAGTGCTTCCTTTCTTATTTGAGGCAGAGTTTTATCACTAAGGATGTTGCTGGCACTTCAGTTTGACTGCAGTGATGAACTACATGGTAATCAGTGTCAGCCACACCGAGAAAATATAAAGAAGTCAATAAAAAAGAGAGTAAACCTGGAAGGGAATGGGTGTCACCGTGAAGACTGCTGGCTTCGTTCTCCGGCGAGTTGTTTTCTGACGAGGCTGAAGCGCCGGGCTGAGTTTTGTTGGTGCCAGCAGACTTGTCAGCCTTTCCTGCTGAGGTCTTCTGAGCCTTCTTTGCTTCAGCCTGGCCAGTGGACGTCCGGCTCTGTGGGCAGGTTTTAGGCCTCGCTCCGGGATTTAACTTGGTCTCCTGCTCTTTAGCTCTATGAGAGCCTCTGGGGCCGTTGGCGCTGGCAACATCACGCTTTGCCCCCACCGCTCCCGTTCCATTAACGACCGGTGTGGCAGCTGATGCCGTCTTTGCTTTCGTTGCGACGCTCTTGTCTCCTGGTTTCTTTGCATTCTTTGCTTTGGTCGCTTGACCATCCCCTGCTTTATTTACTGTACCCAGAGCATCAGATTTCATGGCTGACGTAGCAAAGTGCTGGGAATGATTTCTGTTTTGAGGCACCCTGTGGATCCTGTGCACAGGAGAACTCTCAGGTGGAGATGTGGGGCATTTTACAGCCTTCGACTGAGGGATAAAAATAGGCACAAGAGTCATGTAACTGCATTACTGTGCTGGGTTATTCAACAAAAACCAGCTCAGGAAATGGATAATATTAGATCAATATACCACAAGAAGACAACTGGTGTCTGCCATCACCTAAATCTGTTGAGGTTCTTTTAACCAGAACTCCACATCTAAACCTACATCCTGTTGTTTTTCCAACGTTTTTCATTTGTTTTAGGATTTACCTTAGAAAATTGTATTTTTTTTTTTTTTTACTTTTAGACCATCAGAACAAAAAGAAAAATCTAATCTTCTGACAGCATGACATTTGTAAGCCAGATGCTGCTTTTAGCTTCTCATGTTTAATACCCCAGCAACATATTAGCACGTCTGTTTGAAGCGACTCTGATGCTCATTTCATATTTTCTGTTTTTGCGTGAGGGCGGGGCATTTACGACATATGGCATCTAAACACTACAGGCAGAATTTGTGAAGCTAAAACTGACAGCTGTAAGTTTGTATCATCAGATGTCATTACAATCATTACGAAATATAAATGCAACTGTTTGCTTTGTTTTGGTTCATAAACAACATACATTTAAAGAAAAGTAACAGTTGGTTGATTATTACCTGTGAGCTAGAAAATACGGGTTTTTTACCAAGTCTTCGGTTGTCTCCTTTGTCAATAGCCTCTGTCAAAATAGGAGAAAAAGCAAATATATCTCAGCAAAAAAATCTGTAAATACCGGTGCTTAAGCAGAAAAAATAAATTATTCCAATCTGAGCCACTTTTTTTGTTCCAAAAATGTCCTGATTTCCAATGTTTCCCCCTCACTCACAACCAAACAAACATTAAATCAATAAATGGATTAGTCATCCGTGCCTTGTAAGCACTTTCAAAAAGAAACCGCTGTTTCTTTCGAGTGAAATGTAATCTTTATGTTAGCAATCCAGTTTTGTTACCTAAATACACTTGGCAAGAATTGTAACATAAAAGGCACAACAATTCCAGTGAAGTAAATGATTCATGTAGCATATTTCAAATCATGAGAAGATGGCAGGATATCATTTAAATTTGTTGAAGCATTTTTTATATGCAGAGCTCCAGCAGCAGCAGTCTGAGCTACATCCCATTAGAAACAAGCATGGCGCATCTGGTGCATTTACCATGTCAGTGTGCACACATTACCCCAAAGAGCTTCAGTCACACAAGCAGAATCTACCATTAAAGCTCCAGCCGGGCAGTAAATAGGTTAATACCAAATATAGATAGCCAAGGACTGTTAAAGCAGCATCGACCAATTGCTACAGTATCAGGTTGGGTTCTCAAGAAATTAAACAAAAAAATAAACCCAAACATGCATGACATCCACATGACACATACATGAATACTGTGTGTAGGGGCTAAGCAAACGTCCGAGATTAAAATAACAGGCTTTACCTGCTAGTATCCTCTCTCTGTGTTTAGATGATAGTGTTTCCCATCCCTGTGTGTGGCGAACAGCATAAAAGGTCTGAAGCAGGAAGGTCCAGAGCCGCCCGCGCAGCGTACAAATCTCTCGCCTGAACGGCTGGCGGTAACACAGAGAGGAGAGAGGCAGGAGAAGAATGGAAGGGGTGCGCTACAGTGTGGACGAATCAGCAGCTGCTTCAAGAACCTTTCACCATGGCAACAAATACCCTCCCCTCCTCCCTTATTTCCCACCCTCTACCCCTCCCTCCTCCCCCCTTGTCCGCCCGAGTTGCAGAATTCACTAGAGCACCCCTGAGCAAAGTCTGCGAGGCCGTTAGCTGATGGCTACGTTCTTCTTTCAACACCTTGTTATGAGAAGAAAAAAGAGCCGAAGGCAAAGAAAGAGCTACTTCTACCTCTTCTGTTGTGTAAACAACACACACTTCAACAGCAGATACGCGTCCAGATTAGTGAAGGCTGCTGGCAGACGTCACCATGTCTCTCAGCGTAATCCATGCAGCCCGTCAGTGCACTGCTTATTGGGGTTATGTACTTTAACCTGTGCTGCCAGGACACTTTCTATTGGAATAGTCTACCACCAATTTTAAGAAAACATTCCTCTACCTTTAAAGCAATTTAGAGACTTAGCAATTATCAGAAGAACATCAAATTTCTGTTTACTACAGTATTAAATTGTGTGCATTTCTTTATTTGCTTTAATGTATTTGCATATTCAGGACACTTTATGATCCTATTAGTGCATGTATATTGTTTTTGTAGTTTTTGTCTATTTATGCATTTTCTTTAATAAATTAATTTTTTATGTATTTTACAATTAACCTGCCAGAGAACTGAATTGAAATAGAGCCATCACATCTAAATCTGGATCATATTCAGGGTGATCCCATGTTCAGCAATGTGCACCGTTTTAATTAAACTGTAAACAAGTTAAAAACAATTAGGACAGTTGCCAATCTTCACAGCAGTGGGTGTCCCATCAAATTCACCATAAGATCAGACATTGAGAAAAAACCAACTCATCTCAAACCACAGGAGAAAGGTGTTAGGAGAGCAGTGATTTGTTGTTACCATGACTGTATGAAATAAATAATAACAGAACAAAGAATCTGCTTTTGTTCACCACCTCTTGCCTTTGCTGCTCCAGCTGAAAATCTTCCTCCGAATCATTTCCACAGAGACAGTGGACGGCCGTGAAGAGGTCACAGCAATTATCCACAGTCACACCCTCCCTGACGGCAGAGCACAGCTTCTTCAACAACGCCGGCTCTCTAGTAAACTCCTCCCTCTGTAAGTCAGCCACAGGAAAAACTAAACATAAGGGCGTACCGTGAGCTGAACATTCATTCATCAAAATGGCATGGCTCCATCTTCACTTTACCCTGCGAAGGTTCTGAAAGGCCTGGGTGTGGATGACTCTGGGGAGCTGCTGGACGATGAGACGCAGGCTCTCTTCTTGCAGCTCGCTGGCCAGGCTCCTCACCTGCTGGGCCCACTTGATTTCCGGGAGGCTGCCGATCAGTTGCTCCGTGTCACAGAGCACGCTTACTGCGTTCTGCACAGTCTGAGTGAAAACATCTATCAGCTAAAGAAAAACTTTCTACATAAAAAAACACAACAAGAAAAGGTCAACTAAGCTCTATCCTACAAAAGAAATCATTCTTTCCCTCCTGCCAAACATGTAATGATCAGTGGAGAGACCTGGCCAGCTCTCAAGCTCTGTATTTTTCCCAAGACTGAACAACAAAAGATTTGTTTAGATTCATAACCTTTAAAGAAAAAAAAGGCAACTCAAAGCTAATAAAATCTATCTAGGCATAGCATTTTTTTATCAAGGAATACAGATCTCCTGCTGTCGTTCATGCCTTAGTTTTAAACATCATGCGTTCCTGAGATGTTTCTGCTAATTTAGTTCTTATATTTAAACATTATTTGCATTTATAAATTAATAATTGTATGCCCCAGCAAAGATGCGTGTCTTTGTTTCGCTTTATTTTATTTTGGAATACACTCAGTCAAGTGTCAATAGCGGCAGTAAAATAAGCTGTTTGGCCAATTTGTCATGTGTGCAACCCATAAACTAAGCTCTATTCAGGCAATAACACGATCATGTTTTCTCCTTCGGCAGCGGGCGATAATTGCAATCTGCATCAATCCTTACTTCCGTGCGTCCACATCCATATTCCCAAATCACACTGTAGATGATTACAGAAAATTAAATAGAGCTCATCTATTATTAGATCATGTTATTATTTCCTTCCTGAGGAAACAAGCTGGTGTTCTGGTTGATGAATACGGCCCAAATAAGATGGTGCTGGGAGGAGTCGACTCACCATTGAGTTGGCCACAGCAGTTAAACAAGCTCTGTGAAGCTCGGGGGAGAGGAGGGAAAAGTTTCTCTCATTCCAGGCTTTCACAAAATGTTCAGCAATCCACCTGTACATACACAGTTCAAAACGAACAATGTTTTCTCTGCATGTGTTCCAGATGTTTACATACAGCTACAACACTGCACCTCTGGTCAGAGGGTCAGGGCGAAGGTGTGTTATATGTGAAGATGTGGTTCAAACTTAACATGACATGCTTTGTAAGAATTCATGCATGAGGTAACAACAGAAAAAAGGAGGATGAGAAGCCGATTACAGCTCTGCTCCAGAGGACGGTGCTGCTTGGCTCACCATCAGAGTGACACGAATGATCAAACTCAACAAAAAGAAAAACACGATCATAGCAAACCTCCTTCATGCTACACACACAAGTTTGTATTTCTGTCCTTGTTAGGACCATGTGTTGATTTTCATTCAATTCTGTAGCCTAACCATGACCTTTACCCTAAACCTAACCCAAACGGTGTTCCACTGTATTAACATCAGGCTTTGGTCCCCAAAAAGACTACTGGTACTGACAAGATAGTTGTTTATACCAAGAAAAGGTAACAAAACTAGGACACACACATATACAGCACTGTGATGGAACCATCAAAACCAGCTCCTCTTCTAATCCGTCCCTGTGTCCTGACCCAAATTCACTTAATTGCTCACTTACTGCAGTTAGCAACTCATCGTATCTTGAGGTTTAATCAGCCAGGATAGAAGATAAAGTGACCAAAAAAAATCCTGTGTTTGGGTTTACACAAGTAAAACAAAGGGAAGAGAAAAGAAAAGCATATGTTTGGTCTGAAAACTGTCCTTATTCTATGATCAGTAATTAAAAGACTTTCAGTTTTCTAAATCTTCCAATGTAACATATCACACATCATCAAGTCCAGATACAGCAATCTTAACATTTGTCACATGGAAGCTACTGAGGAGAAAATAAAAACAAAAGAAAACATCTTGTCTACTCTGACAGCAGACTCACCTTTTACACAGCGAGTGCAGGTTCTGGAGGCCTAAAACGTGTGTGAGTGACAGGCATTCAATAACTGTTCTCTGAACTCCATCAGCTGACTGCAAGCACAAGAGAAAATATTTCCGAAGACACAGTGAAGAGACACAAAGACAAGATAAGATGGTACAAGAAGTTCAGACTAGAAACACGAATAAATGTAAATATATCAAACAAGTTTATTTTTTATGCAAATAAAAAAGGAGACAGCATAGAGAAAGACTTCTTGTTTTTTATCATAAATCTAAATTCTTTTTTATGTTAAGTAATATTGCTTCTAATGTAGCATAAATAGAAATATGAAAAAGGCATCAACTACTTGTGCAACCTTAGGGAAGAAGCGGCAGTAGTCTCGGGTAAGCACCATCTCCACGACATCTTTCAGTCCTTCCAAACCCAACATATCTGCAGCCAACACCACCTGGCTGCAGGAAAAAAGACATTTCAACCAGTTCAGCTCCTTTTCTCTTCCAGACGTGCGAGTTTAGAACCTCAACTCTCATACAGTACCTGGCGTTAGCTCCACTGGGCAAATCTGTGATGGCTCCGTACATAAACTGGAGCAAGATTTCCATTTCATCTGGCCCTAAGCTGAAAAGGTTAGCAAAATAAATGTTTGCTGTGAATGACAAGGAAAAAAAATGCATTTTCTGTAAAAAAACAAAACATTGTGAATAAAGAGTGCTGATGAGACGAACAGTGAAAATAAGTAAGTTTTTTAGCAATTTTCTAATTAAAGATGAGTCGTGCAAAATTGTGTTTGCATCAAACAAGTAGCTGTTTGTGTTACTCTGTACCCCTTATAGAGCCCTCAAAAAAATTGGTGACCTTTGTCCTACAACAATCCCACAATTGCTGCGTTTGGTTTCAGAGATTGTAACAGACATTTTATGTTGGTGCTACAACGTTTTGTTCTGTGCTACAAAACCAGCATCCTCTGTAGCATCAGCGCTATGAGCTAAAAAAGTTAACGTACAGCCCTGGTGGCACTGATCACCAAGCTTCCAAAGCGTAAAAGCTAAATGAAGCATAAGAAGACAAAAACAGAGCAAGTACAGTGGTCTCCATGTTTTCTGTGGGGTAAATGGTTGGAAATAAATTTAATATTTTGAAAAGTATAAAAGCTATAAAAGCCATAGCGCAATACTTCAAATCAAGCTAAATATTTTGCCATTTTAATAAGTAAATAAAGCACAAAGTGTGCCGAAGCAGTAGAAACTACAAACAGGAAAACAACTATGTAGAAGCTGATTCATACAGTAAAACTTTGTAATTCCACCCATTTATTTTCTGTTACTCCAACATTTTGTTATGGTCTAGATTTTCCTTAGGGCCTCAAACAAAACTGAGTGTCCTGTAAACAAAGCTCAAATATTATTGAGCTCTAAGTGACTGCAGCCTAAGGTCAATCTCAAAGGATTCCCCTGCGCGTCAACAAAGCTACTCTCCGTTCTGACAGCTTATGCTGCGCCGAACAAAAGAAACTGTGGATGGTAGTGATGGGAAGAAAGACAATGGGTGCTCTTCATTAGGCAGTGATTAAAAGACTGTTCAACAGGGGAAACACTGGAGCTTTGCCAAACAAACTCGGAGGTGGCTGTGTTTAAATAAGTTTGAAGATATGAAATAAAATGCAATACTGTTAGTGAAACAGCACCGAGCCAGGTCTGTGGAGTGCTATCCAAAATTAATATGGTTTATGTTGTACATCAGCTTTATTGTTCTGTATTGATTTGTGGAAGTGTTAGACCAGCAGGAGGAGGAAGAGGAGTGTTACTGATCCGCTTCCTGCTGTTGGATGATGGTGGTGTGCCTGTCTTACCCTTGTAGAGTGATGCACTGTCTGGAGCTCTCCATCCAACTTCCACTAAGCATAGCACGGAAGTACTGAGACCGCGCACACAGGATTGCCCTAGAAACCCAAAAAAGTACAGAGTTGCATGTTAACAAATATCCACCCACTATTAAATATTTTATGGCATCTGCCTAAATTGTCACCAATGAAAAGGCCTTTATGTAACAAGCATGAAAACAAAAATAGTCCATGTAATTTTCTTTTATCCACCTGGACCTTATAGCACTTTCACCTAACGTGTAACCAGCACACGCGTGTTTAGAATATGTTACATATATAGAAATATACCTACATATTTTATTATCGTTTGGTGCTGAAAGCAAATAAAAGTGATGTTTTTGCTTCAAGTTTAAAATCACCATGTCTTTTTAATAAAAAAAGCATTTTTAAATATAAAGACATGTAAAAAGAGAGATTTCAGTGGGGGCAAAAAGAGAAATTGTTCAATTTTTGATTTAAAACATTGTAGCTCTCACTCTGCTGCCATGGAGATCACAGCTGCACCTCAACCAGCTTCTTTTGTCTAAGTAGCTTTGCTGCCCAGTGCAGGAGCACAGACAAACCTGTATCCATGGTTACTAGTTGCTACTATTACATCTGAACCACTGAATGACAACCCACCACTGGTCCACATTCATACAAGTCAGCAACATACTGGATGTTCAGCCCCCATCAAATTCTAAACCCAAAATATTAAATTTTTAGTCTCAGCTACTTCCTTTTATTTCAAATCTTTTTTTAAATTTCAAGTCTGTAAATCCTGTAAAAATAAAAATCTGTATTGCTTTTACATTTTTGACAAAGGTATCCTTTATCATAACCTTTAAAGCATCAAGGATACTGAGCAATGAAGCACTTTTATGGGGGTTAATAAAAGCACTCTTCCATGTGGACGTGAGGCTGAAATTAGTAAAAATTTAAAAAAAATTCCCTGAGGTTGATGTCTCCGCCCAAAGTCTGCTCCATGTTTCCCCCCTAAACACAAGGTTGCCACAAACAGGTCTACCTGTGGCAGGAGAAGACCTGCTCTGCCACTTGGATGGTGATGTCGCACTGTTCTCCGCTTTGGTACAGATCCAGAAAATCTGCACCAAGGCCGGAAGCCGGATCAGGAATAGCAGCACCTGGACAGAAAGATGAGATGAAAAATTAGGCAGAACAGAAATTTCATCTGCAGTTTTATCCATCTGTGTGTAAAAAAAACCCAAACAATAACACTGATTCAGTTATTTGAACCAAAAAAAAAACTACAACAAAGAAACAAACTTGCAATCTTGAATTATCTGTAGCGTGCCCGTGCTGCCATTAGCAGGAACAACAAGCATTTAAATGTGATGAACTCTTAAGGAAATTATGACTAAGATAACATAATGTGAGGAAAGTGGATAAAGGAGGGCATCTTCTTGGTCACATAACCCTGAATAAACCTTTCAGAAGTTGATCTGTTTACCTGAGTCAGTGAACCTGTGAAGATCTGTGAGGTTAGGAGTGGTGTTTTCTGGCAGGGTGCTCTGTGAATCTGAGTGTCTTTCAGCTGTTCGCATGCTCTCCTCTGCTGTGTACACTCGCCTGCAGGGGGGAGAATTTACCGTTAATCAAAACAAGGCTTTTCACACACATTTAAATTAGTCTCATTTGATGTGACTTCTGCGACACAGCGAAAGACTTCCTGTCCCTGAAAAATGTGTTTCGTTGATGAGTCTGTGTTGCTGAAAGTCGTTGCTAACGATTGTGTTGTTTTTAAGCGAGAATGGTTATTTATATTATTTTTAAGACCACATATTATCCTAAAAGTTGGCGAATGTACTTTTATTTAAAATAAACAGTTATTGCTAATTTTGTCAAAAATAAAAAATTTATTAACCTAAAATTAAATATCAGTGTTAAATATCAGCCACCAGCTGCCCTGATTTATAGAGCAAAGCCTAGAAAGAGAAGCAAACCCTGCAGGATAAACAAGAAGTATGGCGCCCTCTGTCAGACAGACACTGAACAACCTCTATAAGAGAGGAGCTGGAGAGTTGAGGCTTTTTGTAAAGCTATTTAAAGGCGGATGCATTTAGGAAATTTATAAAAGCCATTTTCTGTAGAGGAAATACAAGAGCCCCCCATCTCTCTCAGTGCCTACCGTAAGAAATCTTGTAGTGCAGGGAGGTCATAGTCTGGCAGGTGGATGATGATGGGATCTTTGTGCGTCTGTCCCTGCAGGATGTGAGGAGTTCTGGCCAGCAACACGGCTCTGTGCGCTCGGACAGAACCCGAACCTGCATACAGGGAAACATCTGCCTCCAGTTCCTCCAGCAGCAACCTGAAGGAAGACTGTTTTTTATTTGTTTATTTCTACAGGCATCTACCACAAACTTAAAATCCCAATAAGTTAAGGGACTGATATTTAGTCAATAATAAAAATTATGTTAAGATACAAATTTTGAAACTATCAATGAATAAAGGCCAGTTAGGAACTTTAGCAATTCATCTGATGGCCTATTTTTCCACTTCAGGATTATAATACAAGTCCTGGGGCAGTCCAGTTCTTCCTCATAATCATCATATCTCATCCTGCCAAGACGACTGATCTGGGTGACCCAGAACTCAGTCAGCTTCAGGCAAAGCAGGCACCAGGTTTTGACGATATATTCTTTCTGCAATGCTATGAAAGTTTACAAACAAATAAATGATTGAAACCACAGGTATCTTTTGCAAGAAGACATACTGTACATCCCAAATTAATGTGAGCCTAAATCCTGTGAGTTCCACTTGTTAAAACTGTAGTAAATTAAAACAATTTAAATATGAGTTTTGTGTTTCTCTTTATATTTTAGTGTTTTTTGAAGATGAAGATGTCAACATACAACCAAAAGGTCTTGATTTTTGGGAAAAAAAATCTTGAAGTAAATTAATAACCTTTTTCACACTTTTTTTTAAACAATATCTATTTTTTCTCTGACTATTTAGAAAAAATATATATAAAATTCTATTTATAGAATTACTGCAGTAAGTAATAAATCAGCAGATAAAAAACATTTATTTAGGTAATTCAGCACCTGAATGCAGGCTTTATAAATGAGACCCAAGGTCTTTACAGATCAAAAGATTCTGTTCAGTGTCTTACCTGTTCAGATCTGCAGACAAAGACGTTGACAGACATCTACTCAGCTGCTCTTTGTGTTTGTACTCCTTGCCATGAAATTCTCTTGCAGCGTCACTGTTGATCATGATTTAATATATTCTCTGCAACCGAAACAAGACAGATTGTATCTGATTAGACAGCTGTGGCTGAAGAGGACTGACGATGATGACACAAATTAACGAAACCAGAAAAGAAGCCCACTGAACCAATTTAATACAAACATTTGCAAAACACAACATAAACTGTAGTTTTTCAAATGCACGGAATCTAAACAAAAATCATCGAGTAATTTTTTAGGAGACAATCAGATTTTGTGGCTTCAAGGTTTGGGTTGGTCATTTGCAGTACCATCTTCCACCAGAGAATGGGGGCGCTGTTTGTCCTATGTTTTAAAAAAGCAATCAAAGTGCAAAAACGTCAAATTTGTCATTAGAACCACGAACCATATTACGTTTGCAATTATATAAAAAAAAAAACTACGGCTTCAAATATTTAGGAACTTTCTTTCTTTTGCTAAAGTGATAGCATACATAAATGACAGAGTAAAACAGCCTCTTCTGCTTGTTTTAACAAAAATTCAACACCTCGAGTGAAGCGAATTTAAACCAAATCCGCAAACCGAGAGCTACAAAAACGTACTTGCGCTGACACAACGATGTGGGTGCTCCTCCTTTAGCCTGTGTTGTAACAAAAACACGACCACACTCATCTTCTCGCAGATAGCATGCTAGCGCTAGCTAAGACGAGCTACAATTTAACAGCTTATCTCCCTAAAACTCGAACCCTGGACGTCTTTAAATAAAAGCAAACCAGTAGAAGAAAACCGCTGTTATTGTTTTCTTTCACCTGCAGTTGTACGTGTGCATGTTAGAAGAACTGGTACAGCGTACAGAACTGCTGACCTACTGACTGATGTTGACATCACGGCTGCACGCTGCTCACCACGCCCACACAGCACTGTTTGTCCAACAGAGGAGCCGACAAGTCGTCCTAACCCGGAAGCTGATGCGCATGCGCAGTACATGCAGCCCCTCAGTGCCAAATGTAGCAGAGCATCCATCTCTGTTGTAGGTCACTTTTAAGTCTTCTGTATCAAAGAGACTTCTTGGTTCTCCCATTATTGCACTTGTAGAATATTGTATCCTCCATGCTTTTTGCAATCTGAAACATATGCATACTTTGTGCTGAAATTGCACATGGCATATACCATAAGAAGCAGCTCATTTAGATGATGGGTTCTAGGACTTTTACTTTATGTAACTTTATTTGTTCAAATATTGAAATTCATTTATATATTTTTTTTCACGTTAAAATACAATGAGTTTTCCATCAGTGTATTCAAAGACATTCTCATCTGCATCAGAATAGTTGCTTTGTTTTGTGTGCTAATGCTGCTTTAGGTTTTAGATAGCGTTTTGCTTCATAAGGCTAGCCTTTGTTACTTTTGGCTAATATTTTGCTGCTTTAGGCAGTCTTTTTATACATTGGTACCGTTTCCTTTAGCTTTTAACTAGGGTTTTGATTTCTGCCAAGCATTTGCTGCTTATAGCTAATATTTTGATACTTTTACCTAGTCTTAATTGTAGCATTTAGGTACACTGTTATTTTAGCATTTAGCTGAATTTTTGGCTAATTTCAGCTGAATACTTGCTGTTTTTAGCTAAAATTGTGCTACTTTAAGTGATTGCTTGCTATCCATCATCTTTCGATGCCCTTTTCTACCTTTAGCTTTTTGCTACCATTTTTTTAAACTTTTCGTTAAAATGTAGATTTTCTTTAGGTATTATTTTGCTATATTTAACTTTTGCCTTGTGCTTTGCTTCTTTTTGCTTCAACAACTCAGTTTCTGCAGCAAAGTAATTTAGCCCTCGAGAGTCATGCCACTTCTCTTGTTGTTTTCTTAAAACAAGTTTGGAGGCTTTGAAAAAGCAGCGGAGT
>JAVKLF010000083.1:18205907-18232484 GCA_034783495.1 Millerichthys robustus
AAGCGGTTTGTTAGCAAAATATCTCAACAACTACTGGGCGATTTCAACAAAGCTTTTAGGGAGTAATCTTAGAAAATCACAGTTTTGTATTTTTGGGTATGGGGTAGTTTTAAATATTTAATGCTTTTTGATTTTCTTTAATTTTTTTCTTTGTCAGAATGATTTTAAATGCCTCCTGTAAAATACCAGCCACTTTAATACATTCCAACATTCCTTAGGAGAGAACGGACTCATTAAAACCCATTATGCATTTTTATTAATTTTGAAGTATTTTTTATCTGTTATAAGGAAAACTCAAATCATCTGCAGTTGGTTTGCAGAGAATGAAGGTTCTTCAAATATTAACCCAGGGGACTGAATACAAAATGTACTCTACACTTTGTGAACTAGAAAAGAGGTGAAAAATAAAATGCACATTTGAAAAATAAATTGTGTACAATTTTGTTGTACTTCTACATTGGTTTATTTCTTTAAAAAAATCTAAGTAAAATACTTTGAAGGTATTGTTTTTAATGTGACTAAATGTAGAAAAGTTCAAGGGATACGAACCCCCCTTTAGCTGCTTTTAAAAGTGAGCTCAGCTGGCAGGAATACTTAATTAGGACATGACCTTCAAAGACAAGAATAAAAACAAAAACAAATTAGTACGCAATTAATGTGCACATACTCTGACCCACAAATACTTTAAAACAAATATTTCTGTTGGTACCTATATGTAATCAGAGTGAACCAGATCATTTTAGTGAAAATATTTTTTTATTATGTAAAAAAATAAACAAAAACAACCTCCAGAATAAACAACTAAAGCTTAGATCAACTTTTGAACAACCAGAGCCATATGAGCAGTAAAGTGCAGTGCACGTTCAGTTAACTTCATGACCCCACATTGCCCGGTACAAACAATGGAGATCGAGTCAACCTTATAGCGGCTCTGATTTTTGTACATAACAGCATTCTACTTTTGTCCACAAAAGAACAAAACAAACAAACAAAACTAAATAAAAAAACCAACAAGGTCAAGAGATAAAGATGTGACAGGCTGAGTTAGGTGTTAAACTCATCTCCACGAGGAGTCAATCCCTGTTTGGTCTAAATGCTTTGAGTCAGAAAGACTGTAGAATGTCTTATAAACTGTAAACATATAAACTTATATAAACTTATAAAGTCAAGAAAATATAAAGGAAATGTGTTCTGATAATAGTGCTTTAAACCAATCAAAAGTTTCAAGTGCCTTAGTGACATCCAACTCCATTTCCAAAATGAATCTTTGTATTTTAGCATTTTCATGCATCACAATTCTACATTTTAAGTCTCCATGCGACACACAAATGTATTTTGTTCTGATGAAAGAAACAGATCACATTTTGAAACTGAGATAAAGTCATCATTTTGTTTACTTTTAGTCCATTTCGAGTTCAAATGCAGTCATGACATCCCAGTGCCTTGTTATATCAACACCAGTCATCTGTGCAACGGAAGAATAAAATCAAGTTGTTATTTAAAGTTGGACCTCAGTAAAATCAAGTGTTTACATTGGCAGGTGACAGTACTCACAGCCTCTCTCCGGCGACGCTCCTGCTCCAACTTGCGAGCATTCTCTCTTTCCTTATTCACACAGCACTGCTGGGGCTGTGGTTTTGTTTTGATTGGAGACTTTTGGTGCTCGTTATGTTTAGGGACCAAGGCAGCATCTTTGCACATCTCCCACACATCTGGATGCCCTTGAACAGCTTTTGTTTTCCAAGAGTCTGAAAGGCTAGAAGAAGAGTTATTTTATTAGTCCGATTTTAAAATTTGCAAAAAGTAAAGTTTTTAAATTAAAAAATATGTAATAAGACATCCCACAAGGCAAGATTGAGATCAACATAAAAAAAAACCTTTGACCTAAAACCCAACTGATACATATACCAGACTTTTAAGGCCAAATTTGTATTCCCAATATTGAAATAATTTGCAACATTTTTCAGATTTATAACATATGCATAAAAACATTTTTTTCTCAAAATATATTGCATCATTCAGAAAAAACAAAGTTTTCAGAATTTTTTAAAAAGAAAGACTTTTTCCACAATTTTAAATTTTCTTTACTGGTTTAATGCAAGCATTAAACGTTCAGTCCTCCTTTTTGAGGAGGGGAAGCCCCCACAATTCTAGTTTTATTGTTACTTAATACCAGAAGGGTGGAATTTTGAGGGGAGATTAATGACAATATATTTTTGAAAACAAAACTAAGTTATTAAGGAAAAAAATTTGTACAAATTTTTAAAAAAGCATTAAAAAAAGAGTTTATTTGTGAACACCTGCTCTTATCTGTCATCTCAGTCAGATCGTTCTTCTCTAGAGGGTAGTTCTTCAACTCTTCCTCAAGCTCTTTTTCCTTAGGCGATTTAGAGACCTGCTGGAATCTCTCTTTGGACGACTTGACTGCAGCTGAAGTAATTGACTCACTTATCAATCTTGCCCAAGATTCAGCATTCTTCAGGAAAATTTCCTAACAAACAACAAAAAGTAGTTATCTGCAGCCCGTTTAAATGTTTTTTTTTAAATTTGCACTGATCTGAATTTTTTTTTAAAAAGCAGCAATATTATGCTTACTTTTTTAGGAATTGTGGGGTTTTCCTTGTCAGCAAAGTTAGTTTTAGTACTGCTGTGTGTCACGTGACCATCAGAAACATCCTCAGAGAACTGGAAATCTGGCATAATTACTTTTATACATATATTAAAAAAAAATACAAGAAGTTCACTTCAATTGGAAAACTGAAAAAGTGATATAAAGCAATATGTTTTATTGTGACTTACTGCAGTTTGTTGAACTTTTGAAATGCAATGGACTGTCACTGAGAGGGGATAGCACTGGACCCTGTTAAAAATGTAAGATTTTTATCATTTATAAACTATTGAATTTCTTGCTGCTGAACATGTTTGTTACCATCATGCACAACTATATATAAATAAATAAAAGACAACACACTTTTTGTTAAACAGGTTTGCAGCAATTCCTTTAAAAGTAATTATGCTTTCCTTTGTAATAAGATTTGAATGCAGTAATTTGAGGTGTTTGAAGGACATCTGATAGATTTACTTGGAACCTATGCCTGCATCAATAACTTCATAAGTCCATTGTCTGAGTTTAGCTAGACCCAGGTTAACCCTAGTCTTTAATTTTTTATCCCATGCCCCTGTTGCCCCACTTCTCTCTCTCTCACTCTCACACACACTCTCACACACACACACACACACACACACACTGAAAATACCTCAAATCTTGCAGTGGCCAAGTCAAGCAAAATGTCAGGAGACACCATGGGGGATAAAAGGACAGGCAAATCTGATGAACAATAGAGGATATGTTGACAAGATACGACAGTTAAAATCACACACACACACATATATATATATATATATATATACACACACATATATATATATAGACTGTACATAATCACAAATTAGAGAAGAAACAAAATAAATGATAACATTAGCCTCAAGAAGGCTGCCCACACCATGGACCAACAAATTGGTCCAATAAAATGGTAAATATTGTTCAACTGGATGCCAAGAGTACAAACCTCAACTATAACATGGTATTTTTCGGACTATAAGGTGCACGTAAAAGTCGGAGTAATACGTGCTGTGCTTCAATGTTCCGGTATTATTATCAATTATTAATACGCCACTATCTGCCAACGGATCGTGGATACCTGGGCTCAGGTACCGGTCTCAAGTGTCGTCCGAGATTTCACGAAGGCTGGAATAATCACGGAACAATTAAATAACAGCAATAAGACCGACTCGAATAATGACGGGAAGGATCCGGGCACGCTTGATGATGAAATTGCCCGGCTGTTTAATTCGGACACTGAGGAGGAAGACTCTGATGGATTTATGGACGAGTTAGGAACTGAAAATGTGAGTGTATTGTTTTGTATCTTATGTCTTACAACTGAACAATGTTGAGAGTTATTGTGAATTATGGTAGTTAAATAAAGTTTTATTTAAATAACTGTTTTGTTTCACTTAATGTGCCTTTATAATAGGAGGTGCTTTATGTATGAAAATAGTTCCGTTCATGGATATCGGGCTTTATAATCTGGTGCGCTTTATGGTCCGAAAAATACGGTAATTAGTCAAACATTATAGAAATCATTTTTAGAATGAATTGATGATTCCATCCTATAATCTGCTCTGTATTGCTAAAAAAAAAAGTTTACTTTAAAAAAAAAAATGAAAAAACTATTTGTTTTAAAATTTCACCCCCTTAAGCAAGTTAATTAGGAAGATATGCAAACCTTACTCTGGAAAGAAAAAAACTAACTTCCAGTCTTGGCTTCAGAGTTCTATCTTTATACAAGCCAAATTATTCTTTCAAGTTTTTTCTTACAACTCTTTACAGAGCACACAAGTCTTGTGAACACAAATCTGGTAAAGAAGAATTACCCAGAGGGGAGAAAATCAAATCATTGCAGGTCAGGTCTTCATTTGGATGTGTTAGGTAGCATTCGTTTTCTGCAACCACGGACTTCGCAGGAGAAACAGGCTGCGATGACTGACTGAAGACTGAAGCCTTTATCAAATCCTCGGTCTCCTCCACCTGCTTACTGCTGGCATTATGCGGCAGCTTTCATTTCACAATGAAAATATATTAATATATTATACAATAACCAAGCATACAGGTTTTTGCAAACATGTTAAAATTGCTTGTAGTATTTACCTTTTGGTTAACTTTTCGGCAAAAAACTTTCCATTTGTTCATCTTGGTTTCTGGCACTGAAAAACATACATACCAATAACTACAGTCTGCAGTCAGGTGTCAGAGCTTCAATTGGAACAGTTTGTAAGCAGAAAAATCCCCTTAAACACTCCTTTGCAAAACTACAGAAACACTTCACAGATTTGGGTTTTACCTGGATTTAGATTAAGGCTCAGAAGGCCACTTCAGAATAGCCCGATGTTTTGTTGTTAACCATTTTTAGGCATTTTTAAATTGTTTGTGCCACATCCAAGGAGGTTGGCTACAATCATGTGGACCTTAAACTTCTAAATAAGTTCAGCTGTGATCACAGGAACATCCAGCTTTTTGAAGACTCGTTTATGCAAAGAATTTTCTCTCTAAGCTTCTGAGACAACTCCGTCCCTCAGCTTTCTGTGGTCCACGTTCACTGTGATACACAACGTGATACCAAACTGCACAGTGACCACCAGCCACCCTTAAAATACACAGACAGATGAAGAAAGACAGACAGGAAAACCTGATTCAGAGTCGCTGTTGTCAGAAGAGCTAGAAGATGCACTAGCAGAACTGCCGCTGCCAGAACTGGACGATGAACTGCTGCTTCCTCTGAGGCGTGAGAGGCACGTGCGGTCAGGAAAGGTCAGTTCTTCAGCCATTTACAAAATAAACAAATAAAATATGAATAAAACTTTACGTGAAAAAGATATGTGTAAATAATTAGGCTCTTACCAAGTGCCTTTTTTTTTTTAGTTGCACATCTATTGCCGATTATTCGTTTTTCATTGTCTTTTACTTTTTCAATCAGCTTTCCTCCTCTGGCCTTCAGGGTTTTTTCTGTAAAAACAGAACAGCCATGCAGTTTTACTGAGAATTGATTTTTTTACCCCTCATGTAAAAATGAACAAAAAAAAAGTTAGAAATTGATGTAGTCAAGCATACACTGTGGGTGTACTTACTTTTCCCACGGCTGTTGCAGTTACTGAAATGTGATGCAACAAATCTCTGTAGGGCTCTCAATGTGGACGTCTTGTATAGTTGTAAGTCTAACTCAACTTCGCCAAACACAGATTGTTGTGTACAAGTCTCCCTGCAGTTAATAATTTTCAGCAAGTCACACTGTTTGTCACCAGGCAGCTTGTCGATGTCAGATTTTAACTGAACCTTCTCCTGGTAAGTCATTGGTACTGATGAGACCTCTCTCCCACACACCACTGGCATGCTGTAATTATGGCTGCCTCCATGTCTGGGCACAAGAAAACAACATTAGTATAATGTGAACATATTGTAGCTTATTTGACGTGGTTACACTACATTTTTTTGGGTTTCACTCACAAAGAAGTACTCTTGCATTTTGCAATTGTTTCTACAATGGATTTGTACTTGGTAGACATGTTTTTTAGTCGAGCAAGATCCTTTTCATAACATCTTTTTTCCTTTTTCAGCTTCTCTTTCCCCTTAGGTTTTAACAAAGGTTCTTGGGTGAGTCTATTCAGCTGTTCTCTGACAGCTTTCAACTGAAAAGACAATCAATAAATAAAATGAATATGTAGATAACATTTACTGAACCTGGGAGATACACACACAGGCTGCATGTAGTTGTGTGTGATGCCAACCTTCTCCTCTAGGTGAGCCAGCTGCATGGAAACCATATCAGACGATGAGGAGCTGTCACTTTCAGAACTCTCAGAGGTTATGAGACTTCCAATTCTGCCTTCTTTGCTGTTATCGATATGCTGAAGAGACATAAAACAGCATTCTGGTTCTTGAGGAATGTTCTGATATCGAGCCTCAAACACCTCCTGTTGATACAAAACACAAAAAGTGTTGACAACAAAAAAAAGCTTTTTATCAATGCAATCCGAACAACAATGCATTAAAGGGAAATGATCATCCAAACTTGTTAGCTTTTACAGGCAAATTCCAACAATTCAGCCTTAAATAAATCCTCATGTAGTTTTGCTAATGGCTGTTGATAGGGCTGGGCACTAACACTTTGAATGGTCATTGTCATTTGAACGATTAACGATAAATACGCAGGTATCTTTAAGTGCAGCTTTATTTATTAGTTTATTTTTTCCCCAGAAGTGTGTGGATTTTTAAATGAGACATTTGAATGGTATATTAATACAGTTTGGTTTTCATTGTGATTTGCCACATTTTTCTTCCTACCAGGGGCCAAAAATGCTTTCAAAAACAATAAACACACAGAGTGCACATACACTTTACCAAAGTTACCAAAATTCAACTACCTTGTTATTACAGCCTGTTCTAACCTTTATAAACATACAGTAAAGCAAAACAAATAGATATAGAAAGTAGTAGTAGACCTGGGGAAGCATTTACAGCCAATTTTGATGACGTTTTTAGCTAAAACAAGATAATTCCATGCAGCGTGTTTAAAATGATAGGGTTTACCAGGTTAATCCTTTTCATCAGAAGTACTTTGCACCTCCAGAAATCACAGACATGAGCTTCACAGGATGCAAGAAAAAAAACTGAAACAGGCAGCTTTCAATAAGAATGGTAATAAAAACTGTTGTATTTTTTCTTTGTTCGGGTCAGTCTGTGTTTACCAGCTGATAGTTGATTGTAAAAATAGCTGCCATGGTGCTTCATGGAGCTGATTTAGTACTCCACAAGCTGATTCATGGAAAAAAAAACCTCATGTGCCAGTGAAGCGTCATTGTAAGTGGTTGTTATTGAAATTGAAGATTATTTTATTACATTTGACTGTAGCCTGTAAATTAGGCTATCACATGGTGACTATTAACCATAAGACAAAACCGTGCTCTCTTGGCACGGTTCTGACACACGACAAAGTTAAAAATATTGCCTACTGAAAATGAACTAGGTAGAATGTACATGACCAGTGTGTAATACAGCATGTCCAGGTTTTCATTTGAAATGTACATTTGTAGGTCAACACTCTGCAGAAAAATTAGCTAGCTATAACAAACAAAAGTACCTGCAGTTTTCTTGCCATGTGGACCACATCATGTGACGGAGGATTGTACCTGTAGCAGTTGGAAAACATCAGTAGGACATCAGCAGCAAACTCCTTGGCATTTGCATACTCTTGTTGGTCCATTTTTTTCTAAAGAAGTAACCATCTTTGTCAGAGAGACTGATGTTGTATTATTCAATCAATCAGAGCTGTCACACTGTTTTACCCTGATGGTGCTCAGGTCCATAGGCTGCTTGATGATGTCATGGTAGTCATGCAAACCCAAAGCAACTGCATCCACCGGGGTATAAAAGGGCCATGCGTACGGGTAATGCCTCTTCGAGAACATCTCCTTAAGGATACTGTTGCAGTGCCTCAGCTGCTCAGGCTGTCTGACTCTCTTGCCTTCAAACACAGGGATATTCTTCTTGGAAGGCCTGATGGACCTTCCATTTCCTTTCCTGTTGAACAATGTGAATGGTGCTAAAATGTCCCCTCCAGTAGAGATGTCATTCCTGCTGATGACTGAGGAGGCAGGGGTGGCAATGTCTGCTTTCCTCTTCAAACTTTTTTTAATCTGAAGAAGAGTTGGACAAACAAATAACCCTAGTTTATTTTTATGCTTTAAAGTTGAGTTAAATGGGAAAAAAAGGTTTTCTACAAGTGCCACAAGTAATTCAAGTTAGTTAAAATAATTTCTATAAAAACATCCCAAAAAAGAAAAACAACTTTATAAAAAAATGACTTAAATCAAAATGTGACATTATCCACTTTCTCCTATAAGTACTACTTTAAATCTTAAGTGAACGCTTAAAATATGGAATAGCTTTCCCCTCCAAACCAAAATAAATCCTACTGTTGCATTGGTTTGTGTAGACAGTTGGGTGGGTGGCTTGATCTGAGACACAACAGGAGGAAGAACCGTTAGGGTCTGCTTAAGAACAACTTCTGACATTTGGGATCTCTGCTTCACTGAGCCTGTTTCCAAGAGGATGACAGTGAAAACATAAACAGTGATTAGGTTGATAGCTTTCAAGATACTGTTAAAGACAATTTATTGCAATTATAAAAAAACAATACTTGTGAGTTTATTTGCACTGATCACTTTTTTTCTAAACAAGTCAATATCAACTTCATAAAACATATTTAATATGAACACCGTGTACACACCTGCATTTGTCTTTTTCAATTTATTTGGCTCCACTATAGTGACTGAAGTAATCAGCTCTTCATCATTTGGCATTTTGGACACTTTATGTAAGAAAACTTTTTCCAAGGCTTGTGCCATAAAAACAACATCATCTCCAGGCTGTGCAACCAAAACAGAAAAAAAAACATAACTGAATGTAGCACAGATATCACAATTCTGCTCAAGCCATAAAGATGTTGTACTTTCTAAGACATCTTAGCACAGGAAAACAAATTGTACTTCAAAAAGATTTGTACTGAATACTATTCTAAATATTAAACACATATTTCTATGTTGGTATAGTAAAAGCAGCTATATAATAAAGTATGTTTTATAAATATAAACACATTTGTTATGTTTTTCTCACCTTTATTAAGTTGCTTTCTTTTTCCATTTTGAATGTTTTTCATGAGTTAAACAAAAACAAAATGTTTCTAAAACACTCAAAACCAGAATATTATTCTGTAATTTAACCTCCTACAAAACTAGTCCAAAAGTCCCCCCCCCCCTTAGTCTGCCATGTCCTGAATGACTGAGAATCTACAACAGAAGAGTGGAAATTACACCATAATTAAAGATATTTGGCAACATTTTTCAAGGTGGCTGCAGAAGTCTAAATACTTTACTTGACTCATTTCATATTGTTGCTATTTAGAGAAGCAAACTAAAAAAAAGGCAAATTGGTCATGTCTTTACATTTCAACCACCCATAGTGCAACACCATTTTTTTATTACAATACTATTGTTTACATGCTGACGTTAGCAGTTTTACACCACTCGTTTTACTCCAACATGGAGAGTTGCTGTTTGAAGAGGAAGGAAGAGCCATTACTCCATTCTATAGAAATGTAACGGTGTGTTATACAACAGAACTTTTCTTACCTGGTTATACTTATAGCAATTTGCGAACATGGTGTTGAAGTCTTTTACACATTCCGATGCTTCCCAGTAATATCTGTTCTGCAGTCGACTCTTGATCGTGCTCAGATCCATAGGGTTTTTAATTATTGTATAATAATCCTGAAAAACAAAACCTGTTCCATAAAAACTTTTTTTGTTTGTTTTTTTATTCAAAAATGCTAAAAACAGGAATTATAGTCAGTGAGCTGAAAAATCAAAGTTTACAATTCCAATTTACTTCAGTTACATCATCACCATGGCAACAGGTAGAACTAATAATTTGCTTTGGCACCATCTGAGTGTATAGTTTTAATTGCTGAGTTTCACTCGACTACTAAACAGAAAATGGTCTGGAGACATTTCACATAAAATTTTAATTCGTTAAATATTGATGAAATTATTATTATTGTATTGGTATTTTTGTATATCACAGAACAATTATTAATTAAAACATTTGATTTTGGTCAGTGTAGTGATTTGCATGTTGTGGGACAAAACAGACCTTTTAACTTCACATTTGAGATTTAAAAGCGTTGCTTAAAACTTTTAACAGCAGGCATTGATTAACTTTATTTCTGCTAATTGCATCTATTACTTTTAAATTCTGCACTTAATGCTTTTTATATGAGTGTCCTGAGTTAAAAAGTAACCACTTTCAGAGTTGGAGCAGTTTTAGGTTTTGTCAACCAGCTACAGTAAACTTGCAACCAATACACACATCTGCCCAGTTCATACCAACAGGACCAGCAAAAAGTGTTGGATTCAACTAATCAAATCAAATTATTTAACAGGAAGAACAATTTAGTGTCACGCTAAACTTAGACTTACTGGGAGTTTGAATTTTACAGCATCAACTGGTTGCTGAAAAGGCCACGAATGATGATGATTCCACACTGCTTTCATCACCACCTTCTCCAGATACACGAGCTGATTGGTTAACCGCCCAGGCTTTTCGGGATTTAGGACCTCCGGTGGGGGTGGATTTCCACTCACGGTGGCAGAGACATTCACATCAGCCATCTTGCTGTTCATAAGCAAAGAAAGGGAGAAACAGCCCAGAGAATGCTTTGCTGCAGATTAAAGCTCATCACACACTTTCCTGTTTGACAAATGCAGAGTTGGAATTAAATTAAAAGCTTAAATTTAAAAAGCCTGAAACAATACTTGTCACCTGTTACCTTTTGTAAACAAAGACTTGTGCAATCTGTTAGAACACAGGATATGTTTTTTTTACCCAATTATAACTCATTTACAGCCCTATAAAATCGGTTTTCCCCAAAATTTAGTTTTTTTCCCAAATTGTGTTTTCAATTTTTCTAAATACTGCTTTTTCCATTTTTTTCAATTGCTGTTATTTCTATTTCACAAATACAACTCCAGACAACAATTATGAAATGACCAGTCTTGGAGGATTTTTATTCAGTTGTTTAATTTTGTCAAAAAAGTAGATTATAGCATATTATTACAACAATCATTTCTTTGTAACAGAATTTTACGACTGCATCTACCAAGTTACGTTATTTTAGTGGATCAACTGCAAAATTGAGACTTGGGATTGAGTTGGGACCTTACAACTTAATTATTTGAATTAATAATGATGGTTATTTTGCATTTTATGTTGTGTACATATCTGATACATTATCATCACTTTGTTTCATAGTGTGCTTTCACAGTTTGTTTTGTATGTAGGTCTGTATGTGTATCTAATTTCATAAAAGCATATTTGTAATGAAAATAAAAGAGACCCCATGTTGAATGTATCCAGTCAGAAGCGAACAGGCCTCTCAATAAAAATCAAATCAAACCTGTGTAATACTGCCACCTACAGGAATTTTCTGAAATATTTGAGGAAAAAAATGTGCACATTAACATAATTGAAAGTTTAAAAAACACTCATTTTAAAATCAACACTGTACATAAAAAAAGCCTTTTTCATCTATCAGAGTTTCATTACTTGCTACCGTTTATTTGAAGATTGATTGGATGGTTCATCAAATAAAGAGAATCTGCCTGCTGCCCTTCTAAAGAGGCACTGAAACCATTCTGATACTTGCCATTTTTTATGCTTTTAACTTGGCTGAATGTCAGAGATTTGTGCACTACAGCAATTTTATTTGTTTGCTGTACAGGCAAAAGGTCAACCATGTTTTTGCTTGTGTACTTTTTGCAAAATTTCCCATCAAATGCTGGATGAATTAACAAAAAAGTCATCAGTGGAAGTAGTGCCATTACTGATGAACTTCTGGAATCAAATAGACCCCTGCCCTTTTTCCAACGCAGAATGACCATAAAACTCGCATGAAATTTAGAGGGCGATACGCATTGCTTCAAGGAAATCTAGGCCTTCAAAAATCTTTATACAAATCTTATTAGAGGTCTTGATTTAAAGCATATGTGAAGACTTGCTTTTATTTTCCTAGTTCAAATTATTCAAGATGACAAATAATGTGCTCATGTGAAAAAAAGACTTAAGTTATTGACTTTTGGAGGTATTCAGATTGTGACATCCAGCCCTGACTGATTTCAAGACAATCAGTTTTTCCACTGAAACACACTATAAAAAAATAAAGTAAAGTCACTCTTTGAATGAATTACCCATGTCACTTTTCTAAACCAAAACTAACTTTGGTCAAACCTTAAAAGTAATGTTATGTGAAATCTCCTGAAATGTTGAGAGATCACACTCAGACTATAAGATGTAATTGACTCTCACATACATCAGCTTCTAGCTCAATATCTGTAAATCTAATGGAGTTACAGTTATTTCTGTGCTGGTCAATAACCTGCTGTGGCTGCCAACTTGAATTGGGGTGACTGCAATAGTTAATAACTTCCAGATGTCCATCTGTGGATTACTTTTCAGACAGTTTCAGAACTTTTCCCCCTGTTGTTCCTAAGATATTTCAGTCTGGTACTGACTAAGCACAAGAAGCTACATGTTCTACATGTGGTTAACTTAAAAATAAAGAAAAGAAAGCATTATTGTGGAAAGAGAACATAGGTGGATATAGACATGCCTGCTTCAATGTAGGTGGCATCTGATTAGAAGATAAACAACTAGGCACCACTTTACACAGTAGATTTTTCCAAAACCCAGCTAGCTGTGAATTATCTTTGATTTTAGCAAAATAGGAACCGTTCTGCCAGAAGGCCGCAGGTTACCTATTTTATCACATCCACCAGTTAGGGTGGCAGCTAACAGGCGATAGCGCCATGAAGCATAAGTGTCCGACAGAATAAAGAGATGAATAAAGCATAAATGCAGAATTATTAAGTCAGTCGTTGGTGTACACTTGACATCCCTGCAAACTATGCGAACCGCGCAAAGTACGATTTTATATGGAGTTGCTAGCATGAATTGTCCATCCTAATAATTTCCCGTTTTTTTTCCTTCCTCACAAAACAGTAAAGCGATATTCGTGAAAATACAACCTCGAGCAACTTTATTTTACTAATCAAACTAAAATAGAAATGCATTCCTTATAAATCGTTTTTAAACATTTTTAAGAAACATCGTTAGCATAGCTAATGCTAGCTAGCGTTGGCATATATGTCCTGACGCCAATTTATTTAATGTCTCTGCGAATGTATTAGCTTTTACAAATGTTTTTTTTTACAAGGCGTTTAATCCGTAGCATACAACTTTTGAAAAGTTCACATTTTTTAAATAAACAAAACATTAGCTTAGATAAACATCGCCGAGCTACATACCTAAGCGGCTCTGAAGTTCAGCTCTTCAGGATAGACGTTACTAAGGTAACCTCCTTAGATTTATAGCCCCCCTCGAGTCTCAGCAAATGATTGGACAAAATGTCACATGCGTCTGTTTGGCGTGTTTAATATTATATCTGACCAGATTCAAATAAAATTATGTTGAAGAAAGCGCAAAATGGCAAGGCAGGACTTTGGTAAACTATCGGTTTGAAATTGATTGTCACAAGGCGATTTTTTGTGCCACTCGCTTCAACATACTGCGGTAGCTCACCGCTACAGCTAGCTGCTGTCTGGTAGCAGGTGCTGCGTTCACGGACCGATCTCCATTAACGGAAAGTTGATTTTCTGGTGGGCCAGTACTTTTGCCTACAAACAAAAAGCGAAAGCCAGGTTTTTGATGAACTTATCTCAAATTCAACCCGTCTGTAAGATTTGCTGCAATGCTGCAAAATGTGTAGTGATTAGAATGTGTTTGTAATGACTCTCAGCTACCACCACCACAAACATTAGCCTCATATCTGTAAATTTGACCAAGTTATAGAAATCTTGTATTGACTAAGGTCAATTAGACTAGTTATTGCAGCCAGCAATAACTCCAAAAGGTAATCAGTTGTACATGTAAAAATCTATTTAAGTTATTATTTTCCTACAGACAGTACTTTTTTACACTACATTCCAAAATATTATGAAAATTGTATTTAAGTGTCATAAAAATACAACTTTTGTTTATTTCTGTTGAACTTACAGATGGTGTCTCTTTGGTTCGCTGAAATCAATCTCAGTCACCTGTGATGATTAGTTTGCCAGGTGAGACCAATTACAAGAAAACCTTCTGAAGAAGGCCGTTAGTAAGTGAACAAACATTTTCAAGCAGCACAGAAAAGAAAAATGATCTATTCTGGCTCTTTTAGTGAGTAGATCCAAGGAAGCTGGAATTCCCACCAATATCCTGGTCGGTCCATTGGACTTCCTGCCGTCAACTCTGGTTTCTTTCTCCCTGGTCTTGCTTGTAAATGCCCTTACAAATAATTTCATCAACTACTGGATGGATTTTAATGAAACTTAGAAAGAAATAACTTACAGCACAGTTACTTTTGATGATTCAAAGCACTGTAGCGGAATCATTTTATAGCTACTGAGTAATAATATTGTTTATTTTCATTCTTTGGACACAAGATGGCGCCAGAGACAAAGCTGTGATCAGATGTGACCGAGCTAGAGGAATGTGTCGTGTTGACGTTTTAGTTTATAGTAGGCCTAATTTATAACCAAAAAAGTCACTCTTTCAAACATGAAGTCATTATAATATTGCATGTTATTTAGTTATAAAACAGTGTTACCATTCTTTAGACGTTGCACAGATAAACTCAGCACAAAAGAGACAAATGAGAACAATGTGTTCTAAAGTTTTAGTGATTAAAAGCCAAAGAGTGGGCTGGTGAAAAAGAGAAAGTGGTGTGTCAAGCTGAACTAGTCCAGTAGTTTATATGGCCACAGTGTGTTTCCATGACAAAAACAGGAAGCTTTTCAAAAGGGAGGAGGTCATAAAGGAAAAGGCTCAGACTCCTGATCTGAGGAGTAATAATGTGAATAAATACGAAGAAGTGAGAGAACAGGCTTTGTTAACACGTGCAGGCAGGTCTAATAATTTATACATTTTCCATCAATCACACCTTGCCTGACTATTTGATTTTAATGCATGCTGCATTTCAGAACTGCCCAAAACGCAAAGGTGGAATGAAGTATGGATTTTGTCTGTGCGCATATGTTTGTAGTGTGTGACTTAAATTGAGAAGAGTGGAATTTATGTTGCTACTGTTTAAAGCTTTCATTAAATAGGGATATGTAGATTACTTCACGTATTCACCCTGATTGTTTGGAGACCCCTCACAGGACTCCATCATTACTTTTGTGATAATTAAAATTAATTTACTGCCATTTTAACCCCTAAATGCCATGGAAACAATTATATTTTTGTCTTTAGTTTAGTATGTTTGTTTTATTTGACACGTTCTTTCCCATGTGTATTTATGTGGTTTTTGAAATGAAAAACAAAATTAACATTTATTGTAACTTTTTGGCGGACCCCAAGTCATGGCTCACGGACATCTTGGGGGTCCTGGGACCCCAGTTTGAGAGCCTCTGTTTTTTCAGATGTCAACACTTGAGTGTGGAATTTCATTTGATTTCAGCACACAATATGTTGGGAAATATGTTGTAAAAAAGATTTTATTACAAAAATAAAATCAATCAAAATAGAAATCAACAAATATCACAACAAAAATAAAATCAACACTCACAATATGGGTATAATATTCTGAATTTAGCACCAGTAAATCAGAATTATCTTAATCTGGTTTAAACCATTATGCTCATTTAATAATGATTCAACTAAGAAAACAACTGTCTGGCTTTCCTGCAGAAGGTTGATCAAACCCGAGCAAAACCAAGGGACAGTGGCAGATGGGCCATAGGGATGGCCAGACTGGGACCACTGGTCACACAGAGGTGGCCAGACTGGGACCACTGGTCACACAGATTGGGCCAGACTGGGACCACTGGTCACACAGATTGGGCCAGACTGGGACTACTGGTCACACTGGCCAGACTGGGACCCCTGGTCACACTGGTCACACAGGGATGGCCAGACTGGGACCACTGGTCACACTGGCCAGACTGGGACCACTGGTCACACTGGCCAGACTGGGGCCACTTGTCACACAGAGATGGCCAGACTGGGACCACTGGTCACACAGGGATGGCCAGACTGGGACCACTGGTCACACAGGGGTGGCCCAGAAAATGACGTACTTTTCCTACATTGAACTTTGATGAGGTTTCAAATTATCTTTCTTGGTGATTCTCTCAATCTCAGTGTTAAACAGCGGTCAGCATTTTTGTCCGAGGTAATCTAAGATGGTGTCTTGATGTCTTAGAGAGAGTCAACAGCTGATGAAGCAGGTGTCAGGTGACGTGCAACTAACAACACATCATGAAACACAAAGTAATAATTTAACTATCTACAACATTAACTTTTACAGTCAACCCAATTAAAGACGTCTGCCACACATAGTTTACTTTAAGAAATACAAAAATGGCTAACTTTCAGTTTTACACATTTTGACCTAAAGTTTGGTGTGGTAGTAGCTGATTGCCTTTTAAAATTTTACATTCCAAGTCCTGCAGAGCATAACTTGCAGCTTTTGGATTTATTTTTTTTGGTAGTTTCTTGGAAGCACAGCATGGTCTGACCTCAGTGTGAACTGGCAGAATCGCCCTCCTCCAAAAAGATAAACAACCTAATTCCCTTGGAGTCAGAGAGGAAGGATTTAGATGTTTTTTAACACATTTTTTTTTTCCATTTTAGCTTAGGTTTTAAAATAGCAAAGACTAAAGAGTGTCAGCTTTCATTTGAAGCTGCTTTTAGTTATAAGACAAGGAAAAGCGCTACATACATTTTTATGTGCTGACGCTTCAAATCTTAAAATTATATAAAAGATGGTGTACTGTTTCCCAATTATTGCATGTTTATTTTACTGACAGTCCAGCTAATGTGTCTATATTGGCAAAAAAGAAAGACAGTGTTGAATTGCATTCTAATGAAGGAGATGTTTATCACATTCAGCTGAAGGCAGAATGGCGACAATGCTTGGTGTGTGTGTGTGTGTGTGTGTGTGTGTGTGTGTGTGTGTGTGTGTGTGTGTGTGTGTGTGTGTGTGTGTTTTGTTTTCATTGATCTGTTTGTTATAAAAATATTTCACCAACCATTAGAGGATTTTCATTGAAACTCCTAAACATAATCATTAAATATATATATATGATTACCTTTCGGAGTTGAACTTATTCAAAATAATCACCACAGCTCAATGATCTCAGCAAACACAAAAATGTCTAAAACTCAGTTCATCTTAGAGGTAATGAGCTAAAATTCGTTGCTTTAGTAGCTGAGAGTCTTCCTCCATACACACTCTATTCACTAACATATCTTGTAAGCTCTTGCAATATTGTTTGGGATTGCACATAATGTCATACACAAGGTCTGACCAAAATGCCTACAACTCCATCTTTTTTCATGAGATGATCTTTGTTTAACCAAAAGGCATGAGGGCAGTAAGCATCTGAAGTTTTTAAGAAATGCAAGACCTTTTTAATCTTATTAAAGGAAATTTATATATATAAATTTAATAATAAAATGTATTCATTTCATAAAGGTTTTCAGTCAGTCATGACACAGTAATGCTGTCATAGCTGTAATACAGCAGCCAACATGTCTGCACTTTGGAAGCATTTTAGAATAGAAAAGGGCAGCAATTTAGTAATGAGCCACCAAACAGGAACGGTCCACCAGACAGTAATGAGAAGTGGGCAACCGACCAGTAGCGATCCATTGGACACTAGTGAGCAGAAGGCCAGCAAACATCAGGAGTCTGCTGAACCAGAAAGTAAAATTAATACTAATGCTAAGTTTGTTTTTTTGCTATCTTTTCAGCTCTCTGTGTGCTGCCTCAGCTTTAAAGAGCTATTGACATTTGTCATTAGTATTTCATTTGACATATTTTCGAAAGGAAAACAGACTACAAAGTGGGTGACTAAATTCATGGATGAACAACTTGTTGCTGTGGTGTAGGAATTAGGCTGTGGTTTGGAGCCGCAGTCCTACTCACACACAGGGCTTCCCAGGTTGTTACCTGTCACCAGGCATCTGTTGTTCTTGTTGATAGGAATAAGAAAAAATACATCAACTTTGGGAACAAAATATATTTTTTCTGCTATGTAGCGTTCCTGAGGCTTTAAGCACAAGATGTCATTGATTTTAGAAACTTTAATGAACTTATAGCATGAAATCTGAAAATCTGTGCTGCAAAAGTCTTTGTCATGGGAGGGCAACATAATACAACACATAATGCAACACATAATACAACTGGGGGCGTCGGAAAGTCTAAATTTTGGCGGAATTCATCGACTTGAGAGTGCAGTATTTGTAAGGGAAAAGTAAAGTATTATAAAAATCAATACCTATGTTTTGCTATTTGCTTCCAAAGTTTGTTTTAAAGTTTGCTGAAAGAAAAATTAACATAAAATGAAGACCGTACAAAAATAAATGTATATATTTGTTTTTACTCAGCATCTGTTAACAACTATAACCTACCGTGGTTTTTAATGAGCCCTGTATGTTGTTGGTGAAGAAAAGAAGGTTGATAAAAAATGTAAAGATGTTTGGAGCGGACTAATAGCATATGGTATGGGTAATGTTTTTCTTGTTTTATATAATGATGTAATAAGTGCCATAATTTAGTACATAAAAACCCATGCATTTCAATAACTAATGTCTCATACTGTTCATTAAAGTGAGAACATGTGAAAAACTGTTCTTCTAAAATCGAAAAGGCTGTTGTGTTTCCCGAAACAATTTTAGATCGGATTTCATCCAGCTGCTTACGCAGATACACAGAGACACACACAAGCAACAACACATTTAGACAACTGAACAATACTATAATTTGACAGTTCAGAGCCATTTGACTCACATTCTGTAATGGTATTACCTCTTAAAAACCCTAGATATTTAGAAGCTTGATGTGGTATGGTTTGAAAATAGAAACTTTTCAAAAACCTTCAGTGTTTTAGCTTCACTGTAAATTTAAAATTAGCTCTGTAACAAACCAATCACTCACGACTGTTTAGAACAACAGCTATGAACAATCTGAAAGTATTGCTGCAACATTAAATCCCAGCAAGAGTGGATTTTGACTCCGGCCTTGCTGTTTTGTGGCCTTTATGTGACTGAAAAAGTACGAGGGAGCGAATTGTTGTTTACCCTAAACAATTCATAGGCTACAACAATCCAAAATTTAATTTCTAAATTAGCTTTGGTAAATGGTATTTACTTGTATAGTGCTTTATGAAGTCCATGGACTGCAAACTTCTTCACTCATTCACCCATTCACACACTGATGGGGGGATCAGATGGGCTTCTGATGCATTTAAACTGCAGAGGTGTTAAAAATATTCACATACATCACTTAAGTACAAGTATAGATACTAGGGCTTACAAAAATATTTTTTATAGGTGGAAGGTCAAGTAAAAATATACAAATACTGGCTTTAAAACTACTCTAAGTATAAAAGTAAAAGTAATGTTAGGAGAAAAATGCCATTAAGGCTAAAAGTTTAGTCTCTATAGAATGATCTATCTAGTTTATCTTTGTAGAGAGACAGTAGAGTGGCCGTGTGGATGAGAGCACAGATTAGAGTGTAAAGAGCTATCCTTTCCTAAAAAACGGAGTCCATATCACATATTCACTTTATTAAATTTTATCAACTAATCTAAATCCAGAGCAGATTTCTTTTGGGTCTGGATCCAGACTGTGGTGGACCATTTGGGGACCCCTAGCCTACGGTTACACTACCAGAATGTGAAAATGTTTCAGACTGCTCCTATATTTTGATTCCCCTTTAGCTCAGAGTTCTTCACAACCCCGGCACGGTGTAAATAAACAAAGTGAAACACTTTAGCAGAGGCATGCATATGTATGAGATGTAAAACAATGTGATCCCTTTGAGCGTTTCCTTGTCTACTTTCAAAAGCTGCGCATCGATGTGCTTTTGTGTGTTTTTCACAACAAAAGTTTCCTTCCCTCTTGTCACAGGTGCCGTCTCATTATCTGTGACTCACTAAGCTGACATTTAGCTTAGAGAAGGAGCTCATTTTCAGTAAAAGTCAGATATCACAGACAAAAAAAACTATTCTGCATTTGTTCAGGAGGGTATGAAGAGACGTTACGAGTCAAAATCATTTCCCACACACAGATAAGTGCTTGTGACTGGGAGATGAGGGATGATGAAAGACTAAAAACACAACAAAAATGTCTGAAAAGTACACCTTTTATCCAGTTGTTGAAAAGTTACAAACTTACTGCATACTGTATTTATTCTTGTGTTGAGTGTTTGTTTTTAACTCCTTAGCAGGTTAAATAAATTATATATGCAGGTGGCTAGGAGTTTATGTCATTGTTCATGACTTTATTTGAAAACTAATCGGATACCCAGTGCAAGACATAATTCTACGTACACAGAAAGCTGCATTATAGTGGGTGTGTGGGTTTATTTGTGTATTTGACATATCACACCGTTGCACAATCATACTTCACTTGAAAATCCACATGCTCCCACTCCAACTGATTCCTTGTTTCCCCACACAAGATATCTTTGTTTTGAGGAAAAGTCCTGAAGTAATACCTGTAGGGGTCTTCAGTTACCAAAGACAAGAGAATCAGAAAAGTTTATAGAAAATACAACTGCTGAGTGTGATTCTACCAAAACCAACACCCAGACTAATAGGTGACGTGTGTAAGTCTAAGGTGTTAGTACCAAGGTATTCACACTACTTTATTCCCCTAGAAACTTTATGTGACAGACCAAGCTAAAATTTGGCTGAGAGTCAACCCCAATGTATACTTCCAGCACTAACAGATGAAATGCTATATTGCATGGTTCATTAAAATATGTTTAGTGGTTTAGGAGATATTTTGTCAACAGAAACGGGGAAAAACGGAACTGTAGGCAAAGTGGAGCAAAACTTCAACATAAAACATTACTCCTGTCTATAAAGCTGTATAGATCCCATGTCAATCACTCACAAGACTTTCAAGTCGTGCACATAGATTTGTTTTGTTTGCAGCAGGATGGTTGATCACTCAGAGGCGTTTCTAAAACGCGCCCCCTATCGGCAGCTCGCTGCAGCGATAAGGCTGACCTGTTTTAACAAATCCTGCAGGATGTCGGAGGTTTGAGATGCTTCTGCGCATGCGCACGAGACAACGCACACCAATGAGTTAATTGTGAATTAGATTTAAATGTTGACAGATGGGCTGTGCGACGTGGCCCCGGACGGGTGTTAAAATGGCTTGCCATACGGCGCACGCTCCTTGCTTGCTGCTGTCGGTGGACGTTCCATCAGCAGCTCCTCGCGCTCGCCGCGCCCCCTCATTCCAAGCCCCGCCCCTACTCTACACGAAGCCCCACAGTAAAAAAAAAAAAAAAAAAACGAAAGATAAAAAGATAGACACTCGCGAAGTGGTGAAAACTTTAAGCGGGGGTTGTTTGCCTTACACTTTTGTGAGGCGACAGCTTTTACTGCAGCGGTCTTCCTCCTCCAGTGAAGTAACGGCTTCAGCTCGAGAGACTTTGTGTTCTCATCACTCGGAGCGACTTAACCAAAGTTTGTTGTCTGAAGGCACTTCATGGTAAGTCCTCCTCCTTCTTATTCTTTAGCAGTCAAAGTTCGATTATTGTCATTTCCTAGACCAGTTTCCCTACTGAAACACTGTTATTCCACTATGACTGCCAGCGGCGTGTTAAATAGTGTTTTTTAGCTAGCTGTCGTAATATGTAGCTCAACATCTGGCTGTGGATCCGCTGACATGCAGCTCTTTCACATTTACAGCCTCTAACTTTATGATATCCACTTTACCACGAAGGCTTGCTCTTTTTTATTTGTGAAAAGAGGAAAAACAAACCGTGGAGGAAATATTCAGTAGTTGTTCCGTTCAGAAGAAGGATGGAGGTTTGTGTAACTTTTCGGCTGCTGCTGGGCTGAAACGTGACTGACAGAGCAGCAGCGTGGCTGCAACACATTTCTCTGCAGGCTTGTAAAAGAGATGGTTCAGTGTCTGAAGATTAGTGTCTTTTTCAATTCCAACACACATGTACCTCAGTCTGCCAGGGCCGGCCATAGCAGAATTTCATTTTAGGGCCCCTTTATGACGGTTAGTTTCTGAACATTTCAATAAAATGTATCCAGTGGTTGGTAAGATATTTTGTTAGAAACCACAAACCTTCATGCATACACCCACAGGCAAAAACATAAATGAATTTTGCAGTGGATGATTAAAAAAGAAAGAATAGATACTTTTATTTGTGCTATTCTAAATTCATTACAGGTGGATTAATTCAGCTAACGGTTAAAGGGTTTGTTAATACAACCTAAACTTTATTGCAGTTATACATCAGACATATGTGGTTTGTTCCAAATCATCTCGGAAACTTCCAGAAATTTATCACTGAATCAACATCTACAGTGGAATTATTGTTGGAGTCAGCCTGATGGAAGAAGTAGTTAGATTTGAAAAATAATAAAGAAGGGGGGTCAAATCATTTGTATTTTTAGGTGCTGTAATAAAGTTTCTATTCAGCGCAAAGCTATTTATGTTGCAGAGTAAAATAACAACAAAAACAAACAAAACGCATCTGGGTGTAACCTCTTTGTTGCTGTTAACAGAATGATGAAAAGAATGAGAATGACTTAATTTTTTGCATCAACCACAATATAGTCATTGTTTTTAAATGCGATATGTGACAATAGGGATAAAAACAAAAGCAACAGTAATGTCCACTTTCCTGATGACAGCAACTATGTCAGTGCAGTCTGGTTTCAAAAACATGGAAGTGCGGTGAATGCATTCTTGATGACACTTATGTAAGTCAAACTTCAACACTGAAACCACCACAAATATGCAGCTTGGTTTCAGCAACATGCACTACTTCCATTCAGGGTTATGCACGTTCTGATGGACTTTCCAGATCTTCTTTGGGCAAAACAGTTGTTCACCTTAAACGGTCAAGGTTGAAAAGAAGTGATTTGTTGTAGGCCCATCATTCATTAAAACGATGCATATCACCCTCTGCTTTTCATGCCAGAGTTTTAAGTTAAGATTATCTTACGCAGTGAAGGGACAAAGTGGTAACTGTTTTGGTCAAACCTTGTGAATGACATTATGTGCAATTTTATATTATTGCAAGACCTCGGGAGATGTGTACTGATAAGAGTCTGTGTTGAATCTCAGTGACTGTCACACCCAATTTCAGCTCAAAATTTGGAAAAATGTTTGAGGTACAGCCATTTTTGTGATTGCTAAGGATGCTTTGCTGCGGTTGCCATTTGGAATTCGATTGTCTCCAAAGAGTTATTAAGGGGCACATCCAATGATTACTTTCTGAGAGTTATGTTAAAACCTGATGTGATGAGAGATTTTGCTAACAAAAGAAACACTCACACACTGGCAAAAACAGTATAGCTGCTTCAACTTTGGCAGCAGGCAACAAAGGCTTTAATCCTTTTATAAAACAAGAATGCCCTTCCTCTTATTTCTTCAGATCTGTTTTTCCAATCAGAAGTGCAGCAGAAGTTATTTGAAATGGTTTGCTTTCCCTAAGGTGTTGTGCCACGGCTTACTTTTGTTTAGTCAGTCAGGAGGTGAAAGTCAAAGAGGGTCATGAATCAAACTGAGGGCACTCGCTCGTGGTAATTTGCTGAAAGTGTAATATTTGTAAAGATCTTCCTAAACGACTCCACAGCTCCTCCAGCTGCCATGCAGTGAAAGGCCTTTTTGTTCGGCGAGCGCGGCTCGCACCGCAGATCGCTGCATCTCGGCACTTTGTGCATCACTTCCCATAAGTGCTCGACGGCTCACCGCGAGTCACAGAAACGCACAATGTGCCTCTTCCACCCTGCTCGGAGATGCAGCCTTTAAGATGTGCACATGTGGGACTCCTGCCCCAGCATCTTCACAACATGGTTTCACATTCGACTAGTCTTGTAGTCTTTGTTGTCACGTAGAGATCCGATATCACTCGGAGGAAGAGTTTTTGTGTCAACCACATTTTTTTTTCTAAAAAAAATGCTTGTGGTTGCAGAATATGTGGTGCCTCAAATAATTTGGAGTTTGAATTACTGCGTGACTATTTGTTCTTGAAAACAAAAATAAATACCAGTGAGGTTATACCCTTATGAAAATGATTAGTATAGAAGAAAGATTGGCATCTGTGTTGCTTATCACCCGCCACCAAAGGGAAAGATAAGAATGATTCAGGCCTGTGCGTGTATTTGTACTCGTTTGTCTGTAGCTTAAGCCAAATTTCTCATGCACCAATGGATGGATTTTAATAGAACACTCAGAAAATAATCATTAGATGTGTAGCTTTAACTGATTCACTTTTGGAGGTAACCCCATTCAATATGGAAACCGCAGCTTAGCAACCTTAGCAAACAGCAAAAAAACCTACATCTCTGGTAGTTTTGAAAATATGACGTTCAAATCTAGTGTGGTAGGAGTCAAGAGTCATTTCTAACACATACTTCGAGCACTAACTCTTCATGCAGGATCTGTTTTTAAAACTTTACCATTACAGTTGGAATAAAGCCTGTCTGTCTGTTAAGAAAATATCTCATGAACAACTGGACAAATTGTGTTGAAACTTGCAGGAAGTAATCCTTGGGTATAAATCTACAACTGATTACCTTTTGGGGTAAATCCAATTTGAGATGGACGCCACAGCAAACAGATCTTAGTCAGCACAAAAACAGCTGTAACTTATTTATATTTACAGATTTAAGGCTAAAATTTGATGTGGTAGTAGCTGAGAGTCATCTTTAACACAACAGATTATGCAGTATTGCACACAATGTTCTTCACAAAGTTTCACTAAAACAGTCACACCTCTTTTCTCAACATACCTTAGTTTAAGCCTCTGCAGTACGTAGGAACTCCAGACCTTTAATTTATAAATTATTATATGTCTAAGAAGAAAAAATGGTGTTTTATACAATTAAGTGTGCATTTTAAAATTTAATATATACCATCATTATAATTTTTATGTTGACCTGTCATTGTGATTAGGGCTGCATTTATGAATCGATAAATTCAATAAAAATTTATTATTGAAAGTGTTGGCAAAGAATTTCATTATCAGTTCATTTTGTCGTGCAATTTATGCATGACTTGTCATGTCATGGAGCTTTTTACTTCACCTGCAGGTGTTAAAAAAAACAACAACAAACAAACTACCTGCAGCGTGTCGAATGGAGCAATGCGACGGCAGAGCAGAGGCAGATGTTGTATTTTGAAATAAAGAGGTTGAAATTATTTTTTGTTTTTTTTAAATGGCAGATTCATCAATTAATTGAAAAGAAAAATTGACTGATTAATCTATTATTAAAATAGTCGTTAGTTGCAGCCCTAATTGTGCTGTTGAGGGCTACAGTTAAAGATTCAGGCAGGTTTCTGCTGATTGCTTTGGGGGTATTAAGCTGCTTACTTAAGACCCCAGCAGTGTCACTGTGTTTCCTGATGCTCACAGTTAATGAGTTTTAATAAGCTGTGACATGTTCCAAACTACTGGCGCCCCCCCCCCACACACACACACACACACACACACACACACTTCAGTCAGTCCTGCCCTCTTCACACACTCTGACCTGCGACTGACTCAGGGAGGTGTTTGCAGCGTGGTTCTTTAAAGCATGCAAGACCCCGAATTAACCTCCAAAAATAATCTGCTGCTCTGTAAATGGCTGCTCCTCTTGTCTCATTTCATCACTCCATCAGTGTATATTAAGCAGAGCTCCACTCCCTGCTGTTTGTCCGTACTCAGAGTTAACCTTCTTCTTTTGGCTGACGTCTTTTATTTTTGTTCACTTTGCAGCTGGAGCTTGAAGGTGACTTCCTGTAGAGCCATTTACAGGGAGGAAAACTTCTGTGTAAACCAGAAAAAAAGGACCAATTTGCCCACTTACGTCATACTGGGAGCTGCAGAATATTCACATGGCTCAAAGAGTCCACATACCTTTGGCACTTCTTGCTGTATGCTGCCTGACGTCTGCAAGTAAGTTTATACTATCGTTACACATGTGACACATTCGGTTAAGTCCAGGCAAATAATTTTATTAATCAGAGCCAGAGGCAAACATATGCAAATTCTTTGTCAGCAATTACTGATATTTACTAATCAGTAATTATGTTGTGCTGCCAGGCAATCCCTATTTTTCCTGTGTCATGGGATTTTCCACTCTTTCTCCCAGCAATCCTTTCTAGACAGTGCATGTCTGTGTCGTGAGTAAGAAGGATTTATATTCAAGAAAGTGCTGACAAGTTCAGTCTCAGAAAAAAAGATACATCAGGCCTGTCAGATTGGGTGGAATGACACTGTGCTCCAGATTATAAAGTCCGATATCCATGAATGGGTCTATTTTCATACATAAAGCGCCTCCTATTATAAAGGCACATTAAGTGAAACAAAACGGTCATTTAAATCAAACTT
>JAVKLF010000083.1:18265491-18277244 GCA_034783495.1 Millerichthys robustus
ACTAATTAGATGTTTTGTCATCAGGTGAACAAGAAGACTTGGTGGAAAAAGAGCATTTTAATGACAACAAAACTTTTTATATAAAAAAAAAACCCAAAAAGAGTCTTCCTGCTGCACAACAAGTGGTCCATTTAAGAAAAAGTAATGTTAAAGTAAATAAGACTTTCAGGTCTGGATCAGTATATATAATATTCTGACTGAACTGCTGCTCAATCTGAAACAACTCAAACTTTAAGACATTTTATACTCATTCAAGCATTTGTTTTATTGTTTTGCTTTGGTAAAAAATACATTTAAAAAAACCAAACAAAACAAAACAGCAGTTTGTATTGCAACATTGGACCAAATACAGCAAAAGGGACACAGCTTTTTGAAGTTGTCAATAATTATTGAGGGTTCTGCTTTTTAAGAAAATGAAAATTAAGTCTTGAAAGATGTTTAAGTTGTGCAAGTCCCTCATATCGCTTGTCATAATCAGCTCTGATTTGTCACACGTGAGAGCAGTTATGAACTGCAGGCCATTTACTATTTATAAATACTCCTCAAGTAGAATAATGCTGTTAAACAAAACGCCCGTACATCTCTCACACCTATCAGGTCACATCCGCCCGTACCACATCCGCGGTAAGCAGAGCTTTACATAAAATAACCCCCCCAGTAAAATCTCTTTGCACGTATCCACTGGTTGAGGAAAATTTGAGCTAAATTCTCAGTTTCTTGCGCTCCAGCGTTTTGCATGAAAATATGTAAATGTGCGCAGCGTGAGCCTTGGCAGCCGGCAGATTAATCAGAGCATGCCAGTGCCTCTCAACCAGCGAAAGCTTTCCTCTTTCTCTCCCTTGCCCTCGCTGCTGCGCCACCGCATTCATTTGCAAGAGAATAGATGGGGAGCTTTGCAAAGGAGTACATGCCTCATTTAAATGTTATGCCTCCAACCCAGGCTTTCAGTGAGATTTATCCTCAGAGAAATGTATGCAAATCCAAAGCATGCATCAAAGAGAACAAGCGATTACATTAAGAAAGAGGAACGGTGTTGCGGATGCTGTTATTGGCCGACAGTGCTGGGTGCGCCAGTCCAAATGGCTGCTGTGTTTGTCGGCCTCCTACATCAGCTATTCATAGGGATGTAAGGCCTGAGAGGGAAAACGCGCTTAGAGGTGAGGATAGCGTATAGGCAAACACACACACACACACACGAATGAACAAGGACACACACCTGGCATCGAGGAAGCGGGACCGCAGAATCATGACAGCTTCACAGGTGCTCTGCTTCAGCTGCATCTGGATGGAGCTGAACTTGCGGTGGATGATGTTCACCATGCGCTCGATCTCTTTGGGCGAAATGGGCCGTGTGCGTGACTGCTCCCTCAACAGGTTCATCACGTGGGTGGTGAACTCGTTACACGCCTGCAGAGAAGGCACACACACACACACACACAAACACGTTTGTTCTTCTGTCCTCATGGGGACTTTGCATTGACTTTCATTCATTCGCTTGTGATTTCTACAGTCTAACCCTGACCCCCTATGCTAAACCTTGCCCCCCAAACCTAACCTAAACTCAATTCACACCTTAGTCCTAAACCTAAACCTAACCCACAAACAGTATTTACCCCGATGGGGACTGGGCTTTTGTCTCCATAAGGCACAGTGGGTCTCCACAAGGCTGTGTGTGCCAGGAAAATGGTGAAAAATCGTCCCCACCAGGTAACAAAAACATGTCCACACACACACACACACACTGATCTATCAAAGAGCAAACATCCCGTTAAGTCAAACCGAGCTGCAGAGGAGACCCCGATCTGGCTATGAGACCACGTCAGAAATTCGGCCAGGGCAGAATGGATCCATCGATATGTCTCATATTTAACAAAAATGGTGACTGAAGTATGTTGAGAACAATCCTGTGACAGCTGCTCCCCTCTCAGACACACGCTTTTCGTAGCGTAGCTAACCCTGGGAGACGAAGATGCTGCAACGTTTCATTTATCCCCCCTCCTCCCATGTGACACTAGGCATGAATCTGCTGCGATATTACGCTCCAGCTCGGTTTCTTACTGTCTCATCTTCTTCATTTCTGCTCTTCTTCTTGATCTCTCTCTGGATTTGGCTGTGTCAAGGCTTTGTCTGAGCCCGTCTACCTGCCTGCTCATCTGTCTCACTCCCATTCATCTGTTGTTGTGAATGCATCGGATATCAAGGTACAGAGAGGAAGTCCCCCCCCCCCCCAACCCATACAACCTTTCGAGGCTACACTTGAAACACATTCAGCAACACAACATGTTGTATGTCATGTATGTCTATTCTGGGATAGAAACAATCCAAAATCTTACAGTGATGCTTTTTATATTTATGAAAACATTTTCAGGTTGCCATTTCATTGCAAGAAAAAAAAATCAGGTGAGCAAACTCCACACTTCACTTTTATTGACTTTGAATTGGTTCAAATCGATTTTTATCTGACCAGCAGGCTTAAAACATCTTAGTATTTATTTAAAGGGTGATCGTGTTTTTGCCTGTATCTGCGTGCTCATTTGTCTGCCATTGCTGTCAGCAAAACATACGATGACCCACAGGATGGATTTCAATAAGACTTTACACGGATTGTATTTTGACAACTAATGAACTTCAGGAGTTCATCAAAATGGCCGCCACAATAATCAGCTTTAGCCAACATAAAAATGAGCACAACTTAGTCACTGACAATAATAAAAGCTGTGAGTGCTGATTTCTTGTCTGTCTGTTCAACTGGATTCTGGACTGAAAAAAGCGCTGACATTGACCCAGCTGGTATTTCTACATCTGTACTCATTTTTCTGGGAGGTGTAAATTTGCTTCAATATTACAACAGTGTCTAATTTATCACTTTAGTGCACATATGTCTCGATTTATGAACTAATTTCTGTTAGCATACCTGGATACATGAACAAGACATACAAGCGCATGTTTTCTGAGATTTATGGGGTAACGTGGCACAATACTCACTGATGTAATGATGTGTAAAATAAAGTGCTGGCTCCTATATTTATAGGAGTTAATGGAAAGACTTTTAAAACTAAACTTTTTAAACTTTAAACAGGAAATAAGTCCAAATCAACGTCCTGACTCTGGTTTGTAGCGCTGGTCTCACCTGCTCGTACTTCTCCAGCTCCGTGTGGTAAATCTGTCTGATCTGGGACAGCTTGGCTCGGTAGTCGGAGTGCTCGGCCGAGTTGTCGGCCCCCGCCCCTCCCGAAGCGGCGGCGGCGGCAGCGGCGGCGGCAGAGCCCCCGCCTTTCTCTGGGCCGGACACCCCCTCTGCCAGCAGCATGTTGTCCAGGCGCATGAGCTGGGGGTCCGGAGGCTCCTCCTCCTGGGCTCCGCGGATGCTCAGCACTGCAGTGACAAGAGAAGGTCAGAGGTCAGCTCTAAAGGTCGCACCGGCAGCAGGGATGATGCACCCTAACAAGCTGCCACTGGAACACAGCTGAAGTGACATTAAGAACGATCCTCAGGCAGAGGGAGAGGAACAAGGACAGAAGTGAAAACCTTCAGCAAAACACCAAATCTTTCAAAGGCCTGATATTCTTTTCATGCCAGAGTTTTCAACTAAAATCATCTTAGGATGAGAAAAGACAGTTGTAGTTGTTTCAGTCAAATCTTATAAATGACATTTATGAGCGGTTTCATGTGATATTGTAAGATCTGAGGGTTAAAAATAAGTTTAAACATCGATTAGCTCAGCTTTGCCAGCCACCTTGAATATGGTTGATTCCACCTTTTTTAGAAGTACATCCAATGACTGTCCTGGGTTTCATTAAAACTCGTCCTGTGGTTCATGAGATATTTTGCTAACACAGATAGGGTCAAAAACATCACAATTTTGTCTTTGGCAGTAGGTGATAATGAGTCCAAATTAAAAAAGGCGTCTAACATATTTTAAAAAAAATTATATTCATTGTATATTTTGAGATTTTAAAATTCGTAATCCAGTAATCTGCTCTTGCCAAGCAATTTACTGAGAAGTGTTACAAACAATAAATCCTAATTTAGTGATGTACAGAAAGCCAACTGGCTTTGTTTTGACAGTTGGACAATAAAATAACACCTGCTCTGACATCAGCTTACTGCTTTCTAAATTTACAAGATTGCACATGAATTCATTTGCTTTAGCTGAATGTGACACGGAGACAGTAGGCTTTAGGAAAAATGGATCCCTTTAAAAAATATATTAAAAGACAATAGTGATGTAATGACGGGTTTCATCTTGAAAATACAGATTATTTAAGAATGATATGAAACAGAATCTTTCCTTGAAAAATGTGAAGCATTTCTTTAGCTGCAAGTTGTTTGTGGAATGTTGTTTTTATTGGTTTATGCAAAGAATGAGCCTCTGTCAGACAGAGCAGAATGCTGTGGAAACAAACAAACAAAGAAGAAGATGACATGACAGATATGAAGTACACATCATTTAATGCAACATGATATGATTTGGTGGACGCACGTTGTCTAGTGCAATAAACTGGGTGGTTGCCCCAGCCTTCCACTAGAGGTCTCTCTCACCATTCTTTGGGACACTTTAGGACACCTTCCATTTTCTGAAGTGAAAACACTCTCGGGCTCAGACTCTTCATCCACCATCTGAGAGCCATCCATTTCCAAATCAAACCATGTGGAGCACAGTGCTGCTCGGAACCAGACTCGACTCAGAATGTAAACGGTCAGCAGCAAGTCCTGTCCCGGCTAGACCTTGGTTCTAAACACGAACTTCAACCTTGTGACTTTAGGCCCTGGAGAGTGTCGACAGCCATTTAAAAAGGTACCACTTGTCATTTGTCACACTGTCACTAGATGGGAACGGACAGACCCATTAATTAGGAGACAATAGGCGTGCCTGGTGCATTAACCCCAGACTGCTGTCCGGGTTGGTAGGCCAGGACAGCGGGTGAGAATGAAGCCTGCTGTACTTTCAGGGGAGGAGGAAGGGGTTCACTCACCCAACCCCGAACCCCCACCCCATCTCTCCCTTAAGTGGACTGGGAATGCAAATATGGCAACTGCGGGAAAGTGGAGGGGTCGAGGGTTGAGGCTATAGGTGCAACAAGCAGTAGATAGAGTGTGGGAGGAGGATGAGGAGGGTGTTCTTAAATGGGACGACAGAACTGTACAAACATCCTGTCTCATTATCCAGACTTTTTCACCATTCCAGTAATGTAAACAGGCCTGAAGAGGGAAAACCTTGGACTGCTTAACGCCAGCCTTACCTCAACACGACCACAGCCACATTATATGACCTCATCAAACCTGCTCCATCAGAACGTCTAACTCGCCTGTCCGCTCTAGTTGATATCCATCAATGGTAGCTGTGTTTCTCCCTCTGCTCCTTTACGCTCACCAATACGGAGAGGCACTTCTTTTCTAGTTACCACCTCATAAACACGAAACTAAAGGGTGTTAAAATGAAAGGACACCACAGTATCCCAGGAAGAAAACCGAGCTGAGTTATGCCAAGGTTTAAGATTGGTTTAAGATCCCTCCTGAACATTTCCATGAACAAAGTTCAGCTACATGGTTATACCTATGTTTTAGCAATTCTATTAGTCTTCACTTTATACTTTATTATTTAGGATTACAGATATAGTTAAAAATACCTGAGTAGTCAAAGTCTAAAATTAGTTTATACCGCTGCCATTTTGAAAAGTTTTGTTCATCACCTGCACCAGTGTACCATTATTACTGCCCCAGGATGGTAGCAGTGTGCCAAGTTGTTTGCCACTCAATGTGGTGCTTTTTGTCTGCTTTCTGTTACTGTGGCAGAGTTATTTGGAAATGGCTGTGGTGACGTTGCCCCACTGCCATCACAAAACACACACACACACCGATCCATCAGAAAAATAAAATAAAAAAAGGATCCAAACAACCCCATCCCTACTTAGAATCACAAAATGAGTAAGTCCAGAGAAATCATGCAGATAGGCAGGAAGGAGTTTGTTGACATTTTATGGACAAATGTGAGACTATAAATCTTTACAAGTATGTAAAGTTTTGTGACCATCCAGTGAGAAGAGAATGTAAAAATTTCCAGAGTCTACAAAAAACAATTCTCTTCATGTCTGCCAAGTTCCAGCTTAACATTCAGAGAGTGTTTATTTTAATTGGCTGGGGGCTCCTCCAACATCAGTCTTATAGGAGCGCCTTTTACGCAGAAGGTCATTTCTTAGGAGATGTCTTGGGAGGAACACACACAAAAAACTGTCTGGCAATTCTCCCCCCCAACCTTCTCACTAAATTAAAAAAGGCCATGGAAAAAATGGAAAGCCAACAACTACATCTAGCAACACTTTTTTTTTTAAAGGAGGTACATTAAGCTCAAGGAAACTATACGAATAGATCTTAAATTTGACAATAAGCACAAACTGATGCGTTCCCTAGGCTTGGCTTGTTGACACACGAATATCCTCCCTAATCATCCCACCCTCGCTTCATGCGCAGCCCTGATCCCAGCAACGTTCTAAGTTGCTGATCCAGCTGTCTTGGAAGAGCATCTGCCAGGAGGGACCCAGGAAGGAACAATGCATTACGCCATGTTGGCTGTGTACTGTCATCCCTCACTGACAGCACATTGTCACACTTACACAGCGTCCTCTGAGCTGGGAACAAGCTAAGTAGCTGCCTGCCTATAAAATCAGCTCTTCCCTCTCCCCTCCTCCCATCAGACGATCTGATCGCAACTTACTGGGAATGGGGTTGGGCTAATAAGGATGCAACAGCCATAAATTCTAATTTAAGCGGTAAACGAGCGTGGTGTTAAACTGTGACACATATAAAGGAACACGAACAAAGCTGGGATTTTGCACTGTTCGTACCTAATGGAAGCAAATCAAGATTTATTTATTCCACTCCAAACCTAAAAGCATAATTAAAACAGAGAGAATTTTCTCAAATACATAAAATTGTTGAAGAATAAAGGGATAATGTGCTCCCATAAAACTGACTTAGCTGTGGGTTGTAATTACACGAGTCAGTGAGGAACACTTCATTGACTAATGGCAGCCTAATTGATTCATCTTAATGTTTTTGAGCCTTGGGTCTACTGGGCATTTCCTGTGTAATATTGCTGGTAAACTAACTTTGCCCCCACAGACCAACACAGAGTTCTCACAGGGATAAAGAATTATCTTTGTGCTATTTGAGCCCAACTTCCCCATGGTAGACACACACTTTCTGTATCTCTAATGGATGCCATTTCCCCACTTGGAGGTGTTTCAGAGATAGCTTGTTGTCAGACGAAGCCTCATTTCACCCAGCTGTTGTTGACAGGTAATTCTCAACAAAGACTCATGCACCTGGCTTCATCACTTCGTTCTGTACACGGATGCAAATAGGAAAGCAGGAGTTTGACATTGGTTCTGCTTATTAATGAACTGACCAGTAACATGCAGTGCAGGATCGCAGTTGTGTGCTGAAGGGAGATACTTATTTGTTGTGTTAAACAGTCTCTGTAAGGATGTTCGGTATTTTTATTTGCAAACAGACAAAACAAAATGTCACTGGCCAGGAAGACAAGACATTTAAGGTGGAATGGGAGAACATGACATTTGCTTAACCTCTCAACATTTGGCTTTTTACAAATCACATTCAGTTTTTTAATAAACGCTCAGAGCAACTGGCTTTTTAAGATGTTTAACCGTCATACCCATGCTTGTTTTGTTTTTGTTTGTTTTTTTTTTTTTTGGGGGGGGGGGGTATTTACCACACAGAGCAGATAATATTTACTCTGTATTTGCTCTACATGAATATATCTGAAGTGTCAAGGTAGTGGGAAATTTATTATTATTATTTATCTTTGTTTAGGAGAGTGCCTCAACACTAATCAACTTTGTTGCTTTTTTAAAGCAAGCCCATAAGTAGGATTATTTCTTACCTTTATGTTAGTGATCACAGAAGAAAATTGGCTTGTTGTCTTATATTAGGATATCAACAGAGAACACAGATCAATCATAAAATAAGTTGACTTTCATGGTAGGAGTTTAAAAATGAGAGAGATTAAGAAATGGACAACAAACACAAGCACAATGTAGGTCTAAAAATACACCTTTTAGTCAGTCACTGTTTTGGTTGGTATCAAAAGCTTGTCAAGGGGATTAAAGTTTCTTCCACGACACTGCTTGAGTCTTCAAAATGTTTCTGTTTTCCATAAAAACAACGATATAAGACTAACGGTGTTACGGCCCACCATTCTCTGCAGTCCAGATAGCTCGTCCTATCAGAGTAACAGAGGCAAATGGCAGGCTGTCAAAAACCATTACCACACCTAATCCCATTGGAGATTTTGAAGGCATGTCGAAAAAGACTGTTGGCACGGCAGCCTGTCACAGCAACAGGGTAATTGAGGAAAGGTCTGATGTCTAATTAATGACATTAGACTGCTCTGTCACAACCAGCAAGATGGATACACGAGAGCCTGACAGGACCTGGATGACTTGGCTTGAACTGGTGCACTGGTAAACAGATGCTAATTCACAGTGTTACGTCAGAAGTAGCAGCATGAATACACGTAGTATGTATATATGTAGTAGTGGACAGGTGATGGCATGTTCAGACAGATAAACAACAATGTGAAGGTACGTTTGAAAAAAGCTCAAGGACAGCAAAAACATAAGGATCATTTCCAAACAGCTTTTCTGTGTTTGATAATACAATTATACACCCTGTACTGTCAGCATTTACTGAGTACTGCCAGCCAAATAAAGGTTAATTATTAGTGTCTACCTGCCATTTCCAAATTTTAGACCAACATAACGGCTGAAAAAACTTTCAAACTGCACCCATGTTATAGTTTAGGATCCAGATTTTTATGTTTAAATTCATAGTTTGCAATAAGTATTTTCTAAAGTTGACAGCATTGTGAATTCAAATTACTTGAAGAAAATTATTATTAGTCTTTAGTGAAATATGTTTCACAATCATTAAAAATATATGTTTTAGAACAATCCACCACATTTATGACTGACAGCACATGGTGTGACTTCAGCCTCAGAGGGTCCGTGTTTAAAAACACGTCTGTGTGTCTGGTGAAAGCCAAATGCTTTTGCATAATTAACCCTTTCTGGTCAGGCACTGGTCGGTCTGTCTACTTGAATTTAGCGTGACAGCACGGTGACAGCAGTGGCCCTATTTGTTTGTATTGGTGCTTTAGTGGGCACATTTCAATGTGGCTTCAGTGGTTAATAAATCACAGTTGAACCCCCACCCCGCCACCCCTTTGCACAAGCCTGTGCTACGGTGGTCCCATCATCAGGCGAGCGCCAGAGCTGAAGCGACAGCTACATGCTAATTCAGGATCGGCATAATTCATTATACAGTCACAAATGTACCAGAAAAGAAAAGGAACCAACATACACCAGGAGGAGGCCAACAGACATCAAACTATTAAATCCTGCTTTGCTTTAAACCCTTTTTTGTTTCTGTTAAGACTCAAATCTTTGCATTCTTCTTAGCAGTGTGAATATTTTATTATTTCATACTAATTATTAGATATGCATAAAAGTGGTTAACTGCATTTATTTTCTAAACATGTGGCTAATTTTATTTTTCATAGAAAATACAAAGGTTTTTTTTTTAACAGGAAGGCAATTCAATGTAAACTTTTGCTTCTTTAGGATAACAGTTTGTATTTTTACGTATAACAATGACCTTCTAAAAGGATGTAGCTTGTATTTTTTTAAAGTTTGTTGGAGTATTTATCAGCAGTCAATTTCTTACCTGCAGTAGAATTAAAACATTTTCAATTTGAAGAATTAGGAAAGAATTATTTGAAACCTTATCTAGAGCTATTTTCTAGTGCTTCATATTCTTAAATTTCAAATATTTCATGATTGTTAAAATCTGTTTTGTATTAGTCAGGTCTTGACTGTTATTGCATAGCAATGATGAAAGAATACAATGTATTATAACAGATACAGTCTATGTTACATTAGTCTAAAACTACAAGCTTTCATTTCCTGCATTCTGGGGGGAAAAAATCTTAAGAAGAATTAAATAAATGGGAATAAACCTAAACGGCCCAGGATCTTTTGCCCTTTTTTGAAGCACAAATCTTGTGGTCACAAGCTTATTTCAGTAAGTATTGACTTTCTTTCAAAACACAACTCATGATGTCAATAATAGTAAACAACATGAGTCAAGTTCAACCTACTGTTCAACCTCAGTGCACACAAACAAGACGGGTAGCAGTTAAAGACCATCCAGGCAAGTGTCCCTGCGCGTCCCACATGAGCGTCCAGCAGCGAGTGCCAGACTGGGGCTGCTCCTGGCCTCGGGCGGTGCGCTGACTGGGTTTGCTATGTCATTAACAGTCGCCCTGTTCTGCTCCACCCTATTAAAGCCATTCCTTCAGGAGAGGAGACAAGCATGTCACAGCGTGTAACCAGGCCAAGGACGGAAGGTGGTCACTCTGCCACCCTTAACCCAAATGGGAGGGGCAGGGAAAGGGGTGGGGTTAAAAGCACCGAGCTGCGGCTTTGTTGTTGGCCTCATCCCGGACCGAACCCCTGATGTCCCTGCGATTCTCTTGTCAGTCCGCGTTAATGGAAGTCACTGTGGTTACGCTCCTTCACATTCTTATCTCATGTAGCAGTGGCTGTTTAGCCTCAGCTGACCGGATCAGACCGCCGTGCTGATCGCAGACGATGTTTCTGCAGTTTGTGATAAACATGTTGCAGATGACTCAACTGCTGAAATCCAACTGGGCTCCACACACTCAGCATAAACAGCCTGATACCGTTTCACCAGTATTAGCCAATGCAGAGAGTCAGAGCATGCTCAGACTGGTCAGCTCTGAAGTAAAAATAAATTTTAAAAAGTTTCTAAATAAAGTTAAAGAAACGTCTGACTGGTTTCAGTTCTATCCTACTCCAACTGACGGCATGGTGTGTGTGACATTATTCCCTCAGAGAAAGGCTCTCCTACTGCCAACCAGTTTATGTAAAAGCGATTAGCAATAATTAATCCTTAATCACCGCGATTAGCCAAGTTGCAGTAAATTAAGCCACATCTGGAGCCGCTGAAGGCTCATGAGTGGCAGCAGGCATGCCTACTGTGACTGTTACTGTTTCCTAAGGTCTACCTGAAATACGTGAGAGCAAACACCACCAGGCTGATTTTATGTTATCAATCAGACTTTAAATGTACTGTAGATACCACCCCTCTAAAGAGAAGATGTTCTTTTATCCTAATATTCTAAAATAAATTTATTAAACTTGTCTGTTTATGTAACAGCTCACTTTGCAGAAAATATTAAAGAATGATGGAAAAATATAAACTTGTACACCAGAGTAAAGGCAAGATGCTACGTACTGATTTATGATGATAATGATGCTGGCATTTAAAGTTGAATACCTACATGACAGTTTGAACCATCAGACTAAATAAATCTATAACATAAATATAAATTTACAAAAACAATTCCTTCACCATAACTGGAAACCAGAAGCTGAAATGCAAACATGTTACAGCCTCTCGTGACAAAATGATCAACTTGTAACTGTTTTCCAGATTATGTTATACATCGAAATATGGTTCTGAATTTGATGTCATTATAAGCCAACTCAGGTACACAATAGGAATGGGCATTTAAAGTCAAAATACTCAAATACGCACATTTGTTGGTAAATGTTCGATTATTCTTCCTGCCTCCCTGGCACTGGTAGACTTAATGCTGACTTACAGTCTGCAAGACGTGTCAAAAAATGTTATCTTTGTTACAGTTGTGT
>JAVKLF010000083.1:18278835-18289230 GCA_034783495.1 Millerichthys robustus
TGATTGGTAGACAACTCCCCTAACAGCCACCCCAAATGTCTAATAGATGTACAAGCAGCAGCAGCAGCAGCAGCAGCAGCAGCGGTGCCTTTCAGTAGGGTTTTCTGGCCAAATAAATGATGCAAGAGAGTCATGTGCTGGGAAGCTGGTTCCATCGCAGCGGGTGTGCTGTTTCTTAGCTCAAATGTTTCTCTTGTGCCCCCCTGGAGAGTTTTCTCCCTGCGCCTCAGTCTCTTCCTGTTACACAGCTCCAGATTAATTACACACTTTAATGAGCTGAATTATTAATGGGGCTCTTACTTGGCAGTTTAAGGAAATGCAGAGGAGAAGATGTCGTTGAGCGTCAGGAATCAGGGCTCTCATTAAAAAAATCACCCAAAAGCCTTCGGGAGCAGTGTTAGTTAGCTGGAGAAATAATAGGATTTGGTATTTTACACATCGGGAACAGTGAAGCTGCTTGAGCATGAATCCTTAGCGACACAGAGAGGAGCCTGCAGAGGCTTGTGCACAACATTATGTCATTATCACTGCAGGCCCAAGGAAAATGAAAGGCCATCTAATGCAGCCACTCAAAATGGTTTCTTTTCTGATTGTTCAGCACAGATGGGAGCAATAATATCTGAAATGAGTTGGACTAAAGCAGGAGTGAAATAAATGAAATTTGAGGGCAATTTCTAGGTGAATGTCTCATTTCCTCCTCTTCCAAAAAGGGATGGGTTCTATCTGTGATACTGAAAGCAGTGAGAGTGTTCATCACAATCAGGAATGTGGAGAATTGTCATTATGAACGCTGCAAAAAGCTGCAAGAAAATGTGATTATTCATAAATCATCCTTGCTGATAAGAGAAAATCCCACAGTGAAGAGACAGGAAATGAAACCAGGAAACAAGTTTCAGACTTGTTCCTGCAAGTCTAAATTTATATTTCTGCTGGAGTGAAATTCAATCTCCCTCGTATTTCTATGTGTGTGTGAAGACAGGCATGTGTGCAATGTGTGTGTAGTCAATAAGACGCCTCAGCACAGAGAGAATGTTCAACACAGTGGAGCTCATGTTTGAGCTAACATTGAACAAAAAAAGACAATTTGTTCTCTAAGTACGAATTTATTGACAATGCATCTTTATCAAGCATATTTCCAGAGAGATGTGTATTTCTCAGATGGCTTTACTAATGCTGCAACAACACAATGCAGAATGTTCTGAAAGCTTTTACGTAATAACTTGGTTCTGGCTCGTGGGATCCACAGTGCCATCCCAGGGGGGTTTCTGTTTGTTTGTGAACAAGTTGCTGCCAGCGCTGACTGGTCCTGGTGCTTGGGCAGAAACGATGAAAGGTTCAACATGCAGTCAAATTCTATTACAACCTAAAAGTGGTATCCTAATGGGCTGCACCTATTTGGTGAACAGCATGGTCCTTGCGCTCTTGTTGCTTGAGTTTTATACCTGTCCGCTGAATTAAGACAACAAATCTTTCAAAAAGGTTGCTGAGTCGTCGAGGGTGTCCTAAACCAATCTTAAGCTCGCCTTTTCCCTTTCTCAATTTTTTTTGTAAGCGTCTCAAACCCTTCTCAATTGTGTCGGCAGCACCTTCAACCCGTCTCGTACCCTTCACCATTTTGTTTCCAGCATCTCTAACCCGTTTCAAATCCTTCTCATCTTTGTTGCGTCTTTAATCCATCTCCACCCTTTCTCAATTGGGTTCTGAGCATCTCCAACTGGTCTCAAACCCTTCTCCATTTGTTGCTGGTGTATCTATTCTGTGGCAATTTTGTTGTATCTCAAACCCTTTTCTGTTTTGTCGAAGACAACCAACAACATCTCCAACCTGCCTCATGAGCATGATTTTGGCACCTGAACTTGAGATTTCCTCTGACAGAAAACATCTAAGGCTGCAACATTGAATGTCCAGGTCTAAATACCACGTAAACAATAAACAATTAATAAAACTGCTCCAGATTTGCCTATATTTATCCCAAGAGTATACTCTAGTAAATTTAATCATAAACAGCTGACAAGGTGGGTACAATGTAGGCGGAGGCAGGTATGATGTTTTTAGAGGTGGGCTCCCAAATATCACATATGGCCTAGACCACTGTTTTGTAAGCCATGCACACAAATTTAAGCTTTGTTTTTTTTAAAACATGGTCCAACAAAACCCAACCACATGACCCACTGGTCACTTGGTGTCCAACACTTAGAAGTCAGTGAAAATGATTTCTCTCACTTCTAAATCAGATACTAGCCTAATGCACTGCGTGGCAAAGGACTCAAACTAGAATTTTGTTTTATCATCATGTTTGAGAAGATGGCTTCACAACAACCGATGACATGCTTTCTGACAAATAAGTAAAGCATCTGAGTGGAAAAAACACATCTTGGCGCCCCAGTGAGGCTGCATATTAACACAAGTCCTCGATTAGTAATCACCAGAGGAGTAATCAGATGACCTGGAATGGCACATTTGGCAGTGCAGGCAAGCGTCTGGCTAGAGCAGCATCTTTGTGCTGCCCTGCAGCTCCAGACACATCGCCCAGGGGATGCTGCAAGCGGAACATTCCCCTGCAGCCACAATAAACACCACACAAGTTCAGTATTTACAACTTATTTCATGGTTTCTATGTATGTCAGATAGCAGACGCAAATGTAGGTCAAAGAGCCCATTTTGCTAACCATGAAAAAGCACGTAGAAAAGGGTGGAGAAATGGAGGTAGATAAGAGTGTTTCTTCACGAGGACGGAGAGTTCAAATCATCTTTAAAGGATGATTAGGCCTACTAATTATGTGACTATTAATTAGTCACTTGACAGAGAGTTTACTTTATTTAACTTTTTTTTGCGGCTGAAATAATCCAACATCCAGTCCCGTGTGTGCAGACCATAAAGCCCCTTCTCACCAATGAACCCATCCAGCCTGCATCTGAATGTTGGATTTAGATGTCAGCTCCAGGTCCACTCAGAAAATCTCTACCAACTCTGCGGCACTTCATTCGCCTCACACCGAGCTTAGATGCAGGAGTCGCTGCCTGGAGGTTGACACTTGTCTGAATAATGTTATGCTAATGCTCCAGTCTACCTGTATTTGCCCTTAAGTGCAGCCAGCAATCTGTTGATTGCGAGAAAGCAATTTTCCTGAAAGGAGGGGAGAGTGCGAGGCGAGAAAGACTGAATGAGGCGGGTAACAAGAGATCTTCTTTAGGCTGCTGCAAAAGCAATTTACTCTGAACGACAATTTTTCTCTGGCTGTGAAAAGAGTGCACTCTCTAATTGTGCCTACACAGAGCCATCGAGATGGAGATACGGAAAATAGCACTCATTCTTTCCATGAGGTATAAGCAGGAAAACAACTGCTGAACCTTTCTTTCATTTAGTCAGAGGCTTGAAAATAAGCTGATATGCATATCTAAACTGTACATTGTGAGTGAAAGAATAGCTCGTATAAACACATTATTTCTATTTTCAAGCACAGACTAATTACATTTAAGCTCTATATTATAAATAACAAACTACAGCGAGCACGAGGAGTGTTTTGAGCAAACAGCATCCACATTCTGCTGTGTCCAAAGCAATAATGATGAATGTGGACATTGTCCTTTGAATGTGTTTGTTGGTCCCCGTGTTGCCTGAGAAGGCAGATGCAGAAAATAATTGCTCTTTCTGACAGGAAGCTGGGCTGTGTTTTTTGTGCGTGTGGATGAGTGTGTGTGTTTTAATGGTGGCAAGACGAGCGAGGGAAGACGCATTCTAAAATTCAAGCAACAAGAACCGTGCCTTTGGTGCCAGATTGGGCTCAGCGCAGCGCTCGTCTTGCTCTGGCTCGACTTCTATCTGCCCGTGTGATAAAGCCGCTAACAGGCCTTTATCAGGGAGCAAGGGGGGAAATATGCTCCTGCCAGATTAGGCCCCAGACTCTGCCAAGGTTATAAACAGCCTGTTATCTGCGTCCCAAACAGAGTAATCCGCGCTCTATCAGCACCCAAACATATGGGCCACACAGAGCAGAGATAGTCTCTGATGGACACTTGGTTTTAATTGCAAAGAGAGCCACTGAAGCAGTGCTGGGAGAGGGAAAAGGACATAAAGAAGGTCTGTTATTGTGGACATCTCCCGGGCCCCGGTGGAGCTAGCCAACATTCACAAAGGCCAACCTCGACCTTTTCTGTAATTCTGCACCTGCTCCTTTCTGCGTCCTGAGGCCGTGTCATGAATGAGCAGCGATGACGCAGCGCTTCCAGAAATCTATTAAAACCCTGCTGCATTATTTGTTCCCCTCTAAAATGATCATTTGCCATTTTTATTGTATTTTTTTTTTTAAATCCAATACATTTTGGCATCTTGTGCACTTCTTCTGGGATGACTGAGAACGCATTAATCTGATTAGGCGTTGATGAGCTATTTTCAGTTCTTCCCACAACACGGGCTATTCTTCAGCTGATGCTTCACAAAACCATCAGATCTCAGACGCACTCTGGTTCCCTAATCAATATGAATCTCAGACGTCTCCGGACGATGCCTTAGTAAACAAGAGCCACTCAGACGCTCCATTTGTTAACAGAAACACTCTCAGACAATGCTAAGTAAAATCTGAGTGAAGAGAGGACACCCAGACAAAGATGTCGTGCAAACTGAGTGCTTTAGCCCTTAAAATGTCTGCTGAGAAAACAAATATTGAATGAATAAAAATAAACAATGAAAACAAATATTAATGTTTGTTTCATATCTGATGTGCTATAAATGCATTTTGTGTCTGATTACAGTCCGATTCAGAAATAGATGGGATTTTGTATAACTTGTAAATATAAACAAAAATAAATTATTTCTTAAACTTATAAACCATATTTTATTTACATTGTAACACAAGAATCATACTGCATGTTGGAACTAAAAATAAATGTATAATTTTTAGGAACGAATGAGGTCAAAATAATTTTATGGCAGCAACTGCAAAGGTCTGCAAAAGGCTATAAAGGAATCCACTCTGTTATCAGAGCATTGTTCAACAGCCTGCCTCTCTGATGGTATGGGGGTGCATAAGTGCTTCCTTGCATGGACCACTTATACACCTGGACAGGCACAATCAACGCATAGCAGTACATACAAGTTTCTTTAGGGAAGGCTTGAAAATAGGTAAAAATTACGAGGTAAAGCAGGAAGTACCTGAGGAGGGTGTTGCTTGTTTAAATTTTTGCTCTGACTGCTAAAATAAAACATTCTACTTCTAAAGCTTAAAAAAAATCCCAAGATGCAGAAAGAAATGTTGCTTCAACACACCTGTGTTCGTCATGCTGATGTTAATGTAACCTTAAAGTTAAGAAGCTATTTCACGAGTAAAATGTGCAACAAAAACTGCAATTAAAACATAAAAAGCAATCGTGTGATAATTGAATGTAAATGTTTGCTTATTTATTTTTTCCTGAAGATGCAACCCAAATGCACAGAAATATTCCTTTGTTACTGTGACATGCTGGAAGGTTCCTGATTTTGGTGTCTGTACATCTGGAGAGGTGTGAGCTGTAACAAGCAGCAGCTTTGCTTTTAATGAGGACTGAGGTAAATCTGGGGGAGATTTAGCTCTGTCTCGTGGTATGAGCAGCAGCCAGCTCTTCCTGTCAGCGGAGCTGTGATCTGAATACCTCTGCCTTCATAAAACATTCAGGCCGTATTGACTTCATACTTTGGTTTCCCCACAGAGCCTCCCTTTGAATTCTGCTCTTGTGTCTGAGGATGCACACCTGCATACAGGAGGGGGCCGGGGGCTTGGTGCTTTTGGAGCTTTTTGCTGAAGTTGACCAAGAAAATAACATTCCACCATGCAGGAAATATATGTTTCATCTGTAGCTGTGGAGGATGAACTTGGAAAAAACAAACGATAACAGGCCTAACATTCTTTAAAGGAACACACATCACCTGCTGCCTTTCAAGTCAGACTTTTTTTTAAACTAAGGCTTTATTATCTCAAGAAATAAAAACTCTAGCTATCTTTCATTTCATTTTCTATTTAAGATCTTGATAATGTGTTTGCACTCCAAGTATGTGACGTGAATTATTCTCAGCTACTACCAAATCAAATTTTAACTCTATATCTGTAAAATGAAGAGATTTAAGAGATGGCAGCCATCCTGAATAGAACTGAACTGAGAAGTCAGTCATGCTTTTCTTTCAGGTGCTCTCTTCTTTAGGGGGTACCACACAAGTGATTTGGTGCAGTACCTCTGTTCTCCAGTACCTATGTTCTGCTTAGTACTTATGTATCCCAGCCTGCACTGTAATTCTGAATATAAAAAATATTTATATTAAAAGACATTTGAAGGGAGAATCAAACATCTTTAATGACTTTCATTATTAACCACAGGACAACATAGGTACTCAGGAACATTGGTATTCTCCCCCACAGCATTACAGTTGTAGATGTACATCTAGTACCTGAAAGTTTTAATATAATTTATCCAGCAGTTAATTAGATTTTTTGCTAAGGGACAAACTGGGTTGATGTAAACAGATAATGCAAAACTTTTAAGCAAGTATCTTGCATAATAATTAGCACCTCTTGTTGTTGGTAGGGATGATGCTAAGCTAATATCAATTCAAATTTTAGATGAATATATATTACATCATGAGTTCACCAAGACCACTGAACTGTGGTGGCCAGCTTGAATGAGGGTACATCCAGTCACTTCCCAAGAGCTTTCACAACATTTGTCCACCGGTTTATGAGATATTTTGCTAACAGACAATTGAACAGACACGGGCAAAACCAATATCCTCCTCACCTTCAGCTCAGGTGATACAAAATATATTTAACTAAATGAGAGCTAGGTTCTTAAAAGAGCTAGTTACCCAGCTATTACAGACCTGCAGGGTCACTTGGGGGAAATTGGCATTATAAAATGCCACATCACATCTGTTATGTTAAATATTGATATGTCATGCTCCTTTTTACTTCAGCATCTGCTACCTGCTTTTTACTGCACATCATTAGTGACTGAGCGCCGCATTAAACCGCCCACAGGCTGGACTCATCCCCCTCTGTGGACAATATTTCAAACAGAACCTGCAAAAGGGCACAAAGTCTAATAAACCCCCTCATTTTATATACTGCCCGCAGAATTCTGACTCCTGTCCAATAAAGTTTTAAATGTCATAAAAAAGGTCTATAATACAGACAGCGTAAACTGCAGCCAAGAAAATCTGTCTGCTCTCTGTGTCATATCTTTTTGTTCAATAAAGTTTTATATCTTTGAATCAACAATATAATGGTTTTCAAATAGTCAACAAGGGGGTAACTGACTGACTTGATTACCCCGGTGATACGTCCCAACAGGCTCGTTGCTCTTTACTGACAGTAAATTACAGAAATGCGTGCAGTTCTTCAATATGGCTCCAGAGTCTTTAATTAATACAAGATTTCTGGTGGGTCGTTTCTTTAAACCAATGGGCGACAATGACTATCGATGTATAGCATCTGGGAAAATATAGTAAGGACTGTTTATGTTCAACCAAAGTAATAAAAGACTTTGGATTCCTTGAAGTGTTAGATATTAATTGATTAATTATCTGCATTTTAGATGCACACTCATATTTTATACTTTGTGATTGATTGTAGTCCAGTGACCAGGTTTTCTGTAAACATTGCAACAACACGTGATTCGTAGTCCTTTTGTTTTCAGTCTCCGGAGCCACAGACAGGCATCTTTACATCTGAAAATAAACATTGAACTGAGAACTGGATAAGGTTTCTGTGCATGACTCAGGCTTCCAGTTTGAACAATTGCTTACAAAAGGAATGCATATCACCCGTCATCCCAGAGTTTAGATTAAGAACACCTTATGATGAGAAATGATAACATTGTGGACATTTTGATTAAGCCTTAAAAGGAATATTATACATAGCATGAGTTATGGATATCAGCTATGACCACACCAATTTTTAGGTCAAAATCTGTAAAGCTGACAGATCTATATCCATTTTTGTGGATCCTAAGATATTTTGCTAAGTTAAAATTAAATTGTTAATGTTAAAACTCTGAGCAACTATTTTGTGCAATCTGTTAGCACTCAGAATATGTGTTGGGGATATGTCTCAGCTACTACACCACCAGATTGTAGCTCAAAATCAGTCAAATTGACTGATTTATATTTATTTTTGTGTTTTGTAAAGTGAGCTGGCTTTGGCAGCCATCTTTAATACATCTGAATCCAACAGTTAATCAGTTGTAGATAAATATCTGATCCACTGATTTATTAGATATTTTACTAACAGACAGACACATAAACATACATGTAGACATGGGCAAAACTTTTATTGCCCAGTGAAAAATAATAGCAACAAAAATTCAATTCAGACTTTGCATCATGTACTTGACCTTTACAAGCAGAGTAACCTCAGGATTATTAACCAGCAACAAATGGGTCAAACAAGCAAAAGCAGAGCAGCATCTCCAAGGCACAGCATTTCACACTCGGGTGGAGGCAAGGGGCAGGCCTTTAACAGCTCCCAGTCCTTCCAGTCACCTAGAATGAACACGCTGCGCTGGAAATAGACTGGAAACACTGCCTCTGCACGAGCCAGAAACCTGGTGATGCCTACCTCACCCGCCTGCCAAAACAAACCCTACTGCTGCAAAGACGAGACAGCCTCCCCCCAACGACATGCCCGTTACAGAAAGCAAACATGGCCGAAAGACGTTGCCACAGAGTTACAATGGTGACACAGTCACTGAGCAAAGTGTGCACATACTGCAGCGGACAGGCAGCCCACTGATGTGTGATAACGCTGCAGATGGTCCCGAATTTAACCACCAAAACATCAGAACTGACTGGGTGCAAAATTGACCTCAAAATGTAAAAACAGTTCAGTATGGACGGGCTTAGTTTGTTTGTTTTTTTATTTTTAGTATTTTTATCATGAGCCTTAAAGGGACACACTATGTAAGAAACGCCCACCTTGAAGAACTATTATATTTTCGGTGATAATAATGAGTCTGCTTTGGGAACTAGCAGTGTAAATGCTGACTCAGCATCAGTTTTTCTGGGTTTTTCATTTTTCTGCATGTTGTGGCAATCTAGCCTTTCTTTTATCAAAACATTCAGCTTACTCAAGGGAGGGCTGCTTTGATTTTTGGTATTAGAAACTTTCATTTATTTCAACGTATTTAACAACAATCCATTATCTTGGGCCACAGAGGTTAAACATCCCATTCCACAGCCACCTTTTCCAGCTCTTGTGAGAGGATTCCAAGGTGATCCCGGGGGGGCATCGTTACCAGTTGCCCAAACCACCTCAACTGGTTCCTCTCCATGTGGAGGAGCAGCGGCTCTATTCCAAATCCCTCCCAGATAAGCAGACTTCTCATCCCACGTCTAAGCGAAAAGCAAAAAACCCTGAGGGGAAACTCATTTTGACCTCTTGTATCTAAAATCTCCTTATTTCGGTCACTACCCAGAGTTTGTGATCAGAGGTGAGGGTAGGAACGTAGACCTACTGGTAAAGCCTACAGAGTCTGTAGGACTGCAGATGCCACATCAATCTGTCTGTTGATCTTGTGCTCCATTCTTTCCTCACTTGTGAACAAAACCTTGAAACTCAAACTCCTCCACTTGAGGAGAACTTCACTCCCAACCCAGGGAGTGCAGTCTGCCTATTTCCTACTGAGGACCGTGGTCTTAGATTTGGTGCAGATTTTCACTAGGCTGCAAACCTCTCTATTCAGAACTGAAGATGAAGGCACAATGACGCCAACAGAACCACATCATCTGGACCCCAGCAACCCCGGAGTCCTGCAGAGCTTTTTAACAACCTTGGTGAACGCAGCCAAGGTTTTGCTACTTTTATATTTGTAACTAGTCTTTCCTTTTTCTTGTCTAGTGTTTTGTTCCTTTTACCTTTTGGTGTTTTGTGGCAATAATTGGCTGAGCATCTACAACTAATCAACTTTTAGAGTCAATCCTGTACAAAATGGCTATCACAGCTAATCAACAAAAAATAGCTACAACTTCGCAAGTTTTTACAGATATTGAGGTAAAGTTTGACGAGGTATTACGCTGGGAGCCACTCACATGAATGTCTTAACATAAACGATCTTAGACTTAAACTGCGACATGAACGGCGGTTTAATCCAAACTTGGATTTGAATCCCTTTCTGCCACAGATGTGTCTACACATTTAACATGACACACAAGCCAGTTTATATCCTATTAATACTGAGTGCTTTCATATTGATTGGACGTCCCTGCCAGCAAAAGCAACACGACTGGCCTACGACTTGGAGACGGGCCATTTCATACATTAAGTAACTCACCTATTGCTCTGTGTTGTGGCTCCCAGGATTCCATTTCACCTTCCAAAATGCCCCCCACCCCCCAACCAACACCACCACCACCACACACACACACACACATCC
>JAVKLF010000083.1:18351115-18361883 GCA_034783495.1 Millerichthys robustus
CATTGGGTCTGGTGTGTTGATGACACCTGGGTTAAAATTAAATCTCAGGAAGACATTTCACTGATCACATCAACTCTGTGAATACGTATTTAAAGTTCACAGGAGAGGATGTAAAATATGGCAGGTTGGGTTAGGTAAGGTTATTTGGCTTTGGTGGTTATCTTGAAATGCATTGACTCCAAACATTATTCAGTTGTAGACGGGTATTGTCTTTCTGAAAGTTTTATCAAAGTTTGTTAGTGCTTCATAAGATAATTTGCTAACAGATTGGCAGAGTTGACTGGTAATAAACAACAAAGCTTAAAAAACAGAACTTATGCAATCAGTTTGTGTTCAGAGCATGTGTTAGGAAGGGGTCTCAGCGACTACTAGACCAAACTGTCGGTCAGTAAGTGTAAAACTGACCTTTTTGTGTTTTTATAATCAGTTGGCTGTGGCAGCCATTTTGAATTGGGTTGACTCTAAAAGATGAGTTGTAGATGTAAATCCAGTGATTACTTTCTGCAGGTTTTATTCTAATTTGTCCAGTGGTTCATCAAACAGTTTGCTAACAGACAGAAACATGCACACAGACTCTGGAAAAAACATAATTATCTGCTTTGAGCTTTCAGTGCTGGTCGACAATAACCTTTTTTTCTTTACAAGAATAGTGGCTTATTTTGTCGAAGATCAGCGAAGAAAAGAAAAAGGGTCACAAAATAAAGCGAAACACTTCAGTCAGCTCCGGTAATAAGCAGCTCGCTCTAAATGGCTCCAGTTTCAGATGTAGCAGTTCAGCCAGAGCCAAGTGTAGTACATACATCATACCCAGGTCTAAAGTGAAGAGCATCTATAAACGACTTTTGCACAGATCACTTCATAAATCTACAAAAACGCACTTAATGAAGGTCTACAATCCTGGGCATAAAGATTTACACACAAGTTGTGACAGTTAGAAACGCTGTGAGCTGATGCTGCTATCTTCTTTCATTTGGTTTTAGACTGCGCAGAGGGCACTCTCTACATCTGCACATCTGATTTATACAGATTAAATATTACTCCATGCAGGACCACACCATAACATTACCATGTTGTAACAAGATTATACCAGTACTCACAAATATTTAACTAACAATCAATGTGCTTTCATTTTTCTGAAATATAAACTACAATCCCAGTTCCGTTTGAGTTGAAACGTTTGAACTGATGTGCACATTTCATAAACCCATGTTTCATTCGCATAATAAACATATAAGCCATTTAGACTAGGAAACTGTATATGTGTGTATATATAAATATATACAGCAATACAGCTCAGAAAAGTTGGCAGAGGTCCATGTTTTCCACTGGGAAGCGTCCCTTTGGTTGTGTCTTTCCACTGTCACATTTGTGTCTCTGTGCATGTGTTTAATCTGTTCCTTGGTTCTTTTTGATTACTTTTCTTGGTTCTATCTCCTGGTTTTCTGATTTCAGTGAACCCGTGTTCTGCTCTGGCCTCTTCCACACTCACCTGTTCATCACGTCTCTCCTCCAGGTGTTTGCTTTTTGTTTGTTCCCCTTTATGTTCGGTCTCCTGTCCTCAGTCTGGGGTCAGTGCTTTGTGTCAGTCTCCCATGACCTTTCGTGTTTCCTGTTTCAGCTCCAGTTTTTTGCAAGTACTTTATGCTGACACATACTTCAGTGGTGTGACAGACTCAGAATGCATATTTATTTCTATTTTACATGGACTTTAATAGGAAATTGTTTAATATCCTGCGCACATGAATTACAAAGTTTTCAAGATCAAACTGTATACAAAAAGATATCCCTAAAACTTCATATTTATCTTGGACTTTGACAAGTCTAGAGGGGTCCAGATCGGTTATAGATGGTTGCCTCTGCTGGCAACTGCAAAATAAATTAAAAAAGACTGAAAGGATTGTTGAAGCAAAATCATGCAGCTACACAGCAGCTGAAGAAAATAAAATCTGATTTTAAACGAGCAAATCTAGTAACATAACACAAAAAACAAAAAAATGATTCAAATACGTCTTTATACCATCAATGCTATATATTTTTTCAACATTATTTTATTGTCAGTGTTTCAGTGTGTATTAAATATAGGGGCTCTGCAAAGCATGCAGTCTCCTCTGTGTGTGTGTGGGTGGGTGGGTGTGTGTGTGAGTATGGGTGTGTGTGTGTGTGTGTGCTGTCTGCTTGCCTTCACCACTGAACCCATTGCAATGGGAGGGAGGAATCCGTGATCTCCCATCAAGCGCTCAGGAGAGCGCAGCCACGAAAGATTGATGACACCCTCCGGAAGAAACAAAAGATCTGCTGCCTGTGAGAACTGGCTTATGAGACCTGATGGACTCGTCTCTTAATAAACATCACTGATATGTCAGCCACGCCACGTTTCACCCACAGCTGCATCGTGGAGGGTGCAGCGAGCCCCCACTGTCACTGCGCTCACAGTAAAACAGCACAGAGGTTGCATAGAGATGAGACTGAGGTAAAATACTAAACAGTTCTTTCTGCTGGGATTTCCATGTCCTGCTACAGAAAATACACAGGTTTTAGTTCTGCACGTTAGCAGAGTCAACAACTATATTTGTGCAATTGTAAAAGATATTCAGCGCATATCCAAAACTTATTATCATTCAACAGGGGTTGCAGGTTGGCCAGAAAATGTTGCCCTTTGAATATATATTCTTTTACTAAAAACATTTTTAGTTACTGTAAATAAAATTTAATAGCCAGTTCATTCATTATTTAGGCTGCAAATACGTATTTATCAATACACTCAAATGACTACCATATTTTTTGTACTATAAGACACTTTTTTTATAGTTTGGCTGGTCCTGGGAGTAATAGTCAAGTGCAACGTTTATGTGATGTTTTTTTTTTTTCCTCTTTATGATGTTTTTTTTGACCGATGCAAAAAATGTTAATGATGAACGTTAATTGTATCAATCACAGAGGAGCAGTTTTTTTTATCTTCTTCATTGTAGTGTGTTTGATTTGATAAATAAACTTACAGGACAAGTTTAACTGATTGTAAATTACATAGATTTTTTCCATTTTTCATGACTACAGATGTACAGAAAGTCTCATATTTATTAAATGTTTGCGTGGCAGGCTTTAGTGATGTATATCTGCATTTAGAGACTCCTACACTCTACCAGGGGCTTCATATTTAAGTACTAGTGTATGATGTGTAGGCCCTCCTCTTTTGATTGGCACTGATTTTGACCAACTTGGTTGATCTTTGGTCTCTCCAGAGCTAATAATAACTATGATATACTCACCTAAATCTTTAAATTGTTTTTCTTATTTATGTCCTGTTCTTATGGCGAGGTGTTTTCTGGATTCGGCTGTGTATGTTTCAGTTGTACATATCTACATTAAACATAAACATTATGTTGTAAATAAAGTTTGTGTCATGTAAAGCCAACTTTTTTGTGAATTTTACAGATTTCTGAGGGTCAGTATACAGATCTGCAAAGGTTGACATGTGAATAAACCCTCAATAACACTGTTGCTATTGCTCACACAACCTAGATGAATGAAGTTTTGACAGCTGACAAAATTACCTTAAGGATGAAGAAACTTAATGACAACTGCACCCAAACACAACAAGCAGTTTTCCTTTTTAAAACTCTGGCCCCTACACTCTCCTGTTTACAACATTCTGTACTTCAGATGTAAAAAATGTTGTATCTGTCACAATTCTATCTCCCAGTCCTTCCCTCAGTGCTGTATAATGCCTTGTTAAAGTCAGCCGTGTGTGAAATGGTGTTTTAAAATAAATGAAACCGAGCAGGAAAGTGAGGAGAGGGGTAATATTGCCATGTCAGGCTGACAGACAGCCAGTGAAAATGTAACAAGAGCTATCATCTTAAAGGAAACCGGATTAAATAAGAACCTGGGACCGTCGGTGCATTTCCCACCCCCTGATATTGACATGTCACCAGCCGGGGCCATTTTTCATTGTCTCATCAAGACAAAGTATTATGGGAGATCAATCTTCCCCTCTTGCATCAGATAGGTACATCCCGTTTAAAGTGCTGGATGTTGGTTTTATTATTCGGGGTAATTCACTGAATGTTCTGAATGCTACGGCAGGAGTATTGCTATCTCACCGTGGAACAGCAAACTTCATTTTATAACCTGGGAGGATGTGTGGCATCTGTTGTCGACACACAGCAGGATCGTGATCAATAAAAGAGCAGAAATCATTCCTTCGTCTACCAGACCTGACTCAAGCCCAAAATGCCACCTCATGCATATTCACCCTCACATTTGGCAACAAAATAAACTTTGTTTCCTTTTGGCGTTGCATTTCGAGGCAGGTACTTGACAAAGCTTGGAAATTGAGTTCAACTGTGACATAAAAAGGTCTATAACATGCCAATTACCTTTAAGGGTTTGTATATGTCAGGGGTCATTAGTCCTTAAAGCAGTGGTAGGCACAGTTAAACAAAACGTTAGTTTTGCTAGCTCACAATCCGCTAACTCAAAACATAGCTTTACTAACGCTAAACCTGCAAAAGTATTAGCGGAAGCTAATGTCAAACAGCCAAACAAGTAAAACTTAGCTGAAGCCAAGACTAACAGACAAAATGAAGCCCAACACAGCATTTTATGTGGTCCGTGAGAGCTTCACAGATTTAATTAATGCCTTAAAAAATGTGCATGCTGCACAATATCAGGTTCTGAGATTTGTCACGGTAGTGGCGGTTAAGCAGCAAACAGACTTGGACACAATGTAAAAGGTAATTTAGTTTATTTACAAGCACTGGGTGAAGTCTTGGACCTGCAGGGGAAGGAAGAGGCTGGTGAGGATTGTACAGGTTGCTAGATGAGGTCTGAACTGAGGAGAGGAGTTGATCTCTTACGTGAAACGTTGCAGAGTCCGGCACGTGAAACATCCAGGTGAAGTATAAACAGGTGAGTATCCAAGTGTAACGTATTTACAGGTGAGTGTTCTCGGTTTTGGGGAGGAGGTTTTCGGCGTGGAGGCAGACAGGCAAATGGCGTCCTTCAGGTACTGAGTCGTGGTAACAAGGTTGCAGAAGAAGTCCTCAGGTAGGTACATGGGAGGAGTTCAAGGTACAAAGAGCAAGCGTTGATTCAGCAGGGAAGCGATCTTCAGGACAGCCTTAAGAACCCTGGAGCAGCACTCAGTAGATCTGCAGCAGCTGCTGCTGATTAGAACCTCCAGCCAATCAGGAACCAGACAGACAAGTGACACACAGACACTAAACACACAGAATGCTTCACTCAAAAGCCAGCATTAACGATAACCTAATTACAGCATCCCACCACTAGGTGGAGGTGTGGAGTGTTTGATGTGGAAAATCTCCATCTATCTGTATTTTCGCTGGCTAAAAATATTAAGTACAATTTTCCATACATTTAATTATGTATATCGTCCTTAAACCCACATAGAGTATAGTTATTTTCTGAAAAATATGAAAAGAATAACAAAGAACAAACAAACAACGAGCAAACGAAAGAATAACGCTGGACAGTTAGTCTACATCTATGTTAGAGACAGGTTTATATTGTAAAGTGATTTTTATTTAGTTATGCCAAATAAAACCCCTGAAGTGTAATAGAGACAGCTCATTGTGCAGCAGAAATATTAACGTTTGATTTGTTGTTTACTGATACAATGTCAGAAGATTTTTGTGGATGTTTATAGTTTTTCTGACAAGTTGTGCGACGAATATTAATAATGGTAAAGTCTATTTACGTCCTGTCTGAAGCGACAATTCAATTCATTATACAGGCAATCAAGTGAATAATTGCAATATTTAAGGAACAGCTTTTCTGCCAAAACAATGAGGAGCACAGCTGAAAGAAAAACAAACAGCCCTGTCCCTGTCCCAGAGACTTCATGCCTTTGTGGTTTTACCTTCAAGGCCCCTCGGGGAGTTAGGTGGGCCCCGGCTCTGCCTGCTGATTGCACTTTGACCGATCATTTCCTTGAAGCGCTCCAGAATGTCACAGAGAAAAAGGCCCATTCCCCACCGGTGACCCCAGAGTCCGCCGTGATCAAAGGGATATGAGCGCATCAGACCGCCCCCCCGGCCCACAGTAACATTCATCCTGACTGTTTAGATTCCACTGGCTGCTGCTATATTTGGCTCTTTCAGATCAAATACTCCAAACTGGACCTTAAGTTCAGGAGAAAAAACACAAATACTTTAAAAATCATAAATACAGACCTTCATATTAATCTGCTGCTACAGAGAGGCAAAGTTGATCAGTAATATCAGTTATAACAATGATTTTATGAGTGTTGGTGTATTTGTCTGCAAAATATCTCATGAACCACTGCAAATTTTAAGAACGTAATCCTTGGATGGCCAACCTGTTAAAAACTGGAGTCTGTCTAGTTCCACAAGATGACCTTAAAACAAAATAAAACAAAAAATTGTTACAACAACCAATAAAGCACAAATCTTTGTTTACTTTTTGCCATCAATTAATAAACATTAATTATCTGTTTTGTTGGGTTTTTATTATTTATTTATTTTTGCTTGTTAGCTAAATGTCTCTTGAACTTCAATGAAATGATGAAGAAATACTCATAAGATGTCCATTTAAATCTGATTATGTTTTCAAGTTAAACCAATACAAGAAGGCCACAGCTGTCAACTGAGTTTAAAAAGTACATAAATGACTAGAATTACCTCCGCTGAGGTTTTGTTCTTGATAGCTTTCTGTATGTTTGGTGGTCATCTGCCAGAGCTGATCTACCACAAACAGAACAGAGCCAGAGGCTGCTTTTTATTGATGACGTCATTCTGTGACAGCCAATCAGCATCTAGCATAACTTTGTTCCACCAATCACAGCTCAGCAGCTGCACATGTGCGTGGTGTGTAGGATCTTGGCCGAGGTGTTCACTGTCTGAGTGCTTCTGTTTCAGTCGATTTTGCGTATATGGACCTAACGTTTGGTGTAGTTGTAGCTGAGAGTCATTCCAAACATGCCTTTTAAAGAGCCATCATGAGAAGTTTTAACAATAATGTTTGTAGTCAGCTCTGACTTTTAGCAAAATATCTCATGAGCCACTGGACGGATTTCAATGAAACTGAAATGAAAGGAAGTAAACATTAGATCATCCTCTACAACTTATTGACATTAGCTAATGCTAAAATGTTAATAATTTGGTAAATTTGACAAATATTGAGCTAAAATTCATTCTTAAAATGCACTCAGTGTTGTACCTTATGATTTTGTGTAAAATAGTGCTGAGAAATGTTTATAAGTTTGACCAAAATGGCTACAATTCTGTCATTTTTCAATTTAAAGTGTCTGGAAAGCAGCAGACATGTTATATTCCTTCAAGGAATGCTAAACCTTTAATTCCAGCTTTTTTTACCCTTTTATTCTACATTTTCAGTGTCCAGTGAAAACTCTGATCAGCATAGATTTATGTCGCTGCTCTGTAGTCAATAACAGAGAAGGAAACTGATGTTTCCTGCCCGAGGAGAGAACCCGACCCAGAGCAGTGTTTGTGAGGATTAAGATGTTTGACGAGCAAAGCCCTCTGACCGAGGCGCTTTCTGACCACAAATAAACATCAGCCTCTGCGGGGCCCCGCGCTGTGGCCCCTGCACAGTCAGCAACAGGAGCGCATCAATCACAGCTGGAGTGGGAGCTCCCCAAGGCGGGCGAGCTGAAGAAAAAGGAAAAAAAAAACCCTGGGCCAGCTGCCGCCCCAACCCTTCACTCATACAGTCACACACACACACACACACGCACGCACGCACGCACGCACACACACACAAAAGCCTCATCCCCCTCCACATCGAAGCTCTGATGGACACCCCAAAGCTCGTGATTCAGAGGCTAAACAAAAGAAGAAAAGAATAATATAAGTCTAGTTTTTATACACACACATATATATATATAAGTTAAAGGGTAGTTTATGCTGTGTATTTTATTATTCTGTGTAATAGCTCTATAATATATTTTCTTAGTACCCTTTATTAAACAGTTTTTAAAAACTTTCCGATAATGTATTGGTATATTTGTTTAAATAATTCTTAAATTAAGTGTATGTATGAAACAAAAATCTGTTACGTTAAAAAATCGGTAATGCTGTAATTAAAATATGACTTCATCCTATTTTCATAAGAAATTTGTTGTTATTTGTTAGAACTGCAGCAAAAAAAGTCATGAAATATGATTGAATTTATCATTATTATTAATATTGGTATTCATTTTTATTGACATTTAAGCATTTTTTTTTTTAATTAAAATACAGTCATTAACTCGTAACACATTAAAAATTTAGCATTTTATGTACAAACAAAATCACCTGAGAGCTTTATGTTGACATAAACAGGATTTTAGGTAAAATCAGATTTTTCAATTTTTCAATATGATCTTGAAATGTATTCAGGAAATGTTTTAGTTTCTGTATTTTCTTTAACTAAAAGACAGAGCTAAGGAAACTAAAACGACGTAAGTGTTTGATGCTTTCTGCCTGTATCATATTTTTTCATCTGGATGAATTATCATGTAATGCTTTGCATTTCTAATGTTTTTTCTTTTATCAAAAGACCCAAACTACGGTGAATCTGTGACAGAAACCCACTGATCCTGTGTAAACGGAACATTCTGCAGCTTGTAGCTCCACAGTGAATGTGTCAAACACTTTCTCATGCCTTTGATACAAAACTAAATGTGTAACAGCGTTGGTTTATGTAAAGCATCACTTTATCTGTGAGTCAGATCAGTTTGTTGACTTTGTGCTTCTCAGAATAAAGTCTGAGGTTTAGCTGCTAAAATGAAGCCGTTTGTAAATGAGAAATCTTTCAGCACTACTGGATCATCAGAGCATTCAGTTGTTGTTTCTTTTTTCTGGAGTTTAATATAAATTCAAATAAAGCAGCATCTGGTTTGTTGCTACATGTTTTTCCCTCTCTGTGTAATACTGTCCCCTGCTGGACAGAAACTCATTTTTACAGCCTGTGGGTTTTATTATCACCTCTGTCTCAGAAGGAAAAAAACAAGTTTTAAATTTAGTCTCAGCTAGACTGAATGTCTTCAGTCTGTCTGTTGTTTTATAAAGTTTGTTTTCCTGTTTGCTGCTTGCTTCCCTTTGCAGCTTCAAAGCCCAGAGACAGAACCAAATACGCTGGGGGGGGGAAATTATACTGTGTAGAATTTACTAACTGATCTGGGTCCAAACAAGATCTCTTTTGGGTCCAGATTTGAACCTCAGTCTGACATTTGGGGACCCTACTCTACATTTTCGTCTGTTATCTAACATTTGGATTTCACAAAAAGACAAAACTATTTCAAGTACTTAAAATAATCTTACCTGAAAATAATATATTTTTTGTAAATTTAATTCTCCATGTACACTGCATTTTTGTAAATTACTCATTACAACTATGGAAGTAACAGCTCAGATGTTTTTAGGCTGATGTTTGAAATCATCAGGTCTTAAAATCAGGGAAGTAAAATCTCAATTTTTTAATCTCAGCAAAACCTAAATCTGCAAGTCCTTGCTCCTTATCGCGGCTTAGTTCAGGGGTGTCAAACTGATTCTCACACAGGGCCTCCATAATGTGGCAACTTGCAGTTTACTTTGACATTCTGAGTTTAACTTCAACTAAACATGAGACGTCACGTTCCTCATCTCATTAACAAACACTAACTGAGCTCTACATGGGATTTCCTGCATAGAAACAATGTTTTAACACGTCCTTTCATAAAAAGTAAAAAGTACTACATGTACGACTGACTGAATGTGAAATAACACAGAAATACTATTAAAAGTAAAAGTAAGAGAGTTTTACGCACTGTTGGATTGTGGTGAGTAGCTGCCATATTGAATTCTGAACTCTCCCACTTTCTGATATAGAATTCTGACTGGATTAGCGTTCCAGTTTAATTTTACGACATGTAAGTGGGAAATTTCCACCTCCCAGTACAACTGGGCTGCAGCAAGAGTAGTTGACAAAAATGTAGCAAAAGGGAGAAATGGTTTTACGTACGAACTACTTTAGAACCCCATGCACCCCCATCTAGTGGTGGGATGCCATCATTTTGCAGGTAAAATAATCCAAATACATCATGGGAGATGTGGTTTATGGTCATTGCTGGCTTTAAAGCAGCCATATGCTTATTTTAAGACTTTAATACATGTTTGAAGCTCTCGCGGGCCACATAAAATGCCATGTAGGGCCACTTTTGGCACGCTGGCCTTGAGATTGACACGTGTGGCTTAGCTCGTCTTTTGCAAGTGTAGCACCCCACTGCTCCGTCCACTGGTAACTGGGACCAGAACTTAAACTGGCGGGGTGGCTATTTGGGTTCGAATAGTTCTGGTAGATACCACGCAGGTTTACCAATACTGAGTAATTACTTACTCTTCCAATTATCATACACTCCGATGATGTAACAAGAACTACTCCAGACAACCAGCTACCTGAACAGGTTTTTTTTTAATAAGAGCTTAAAAAAAATAAAACCTTAGCTCGACAAATCCCCAAAACAATCAAAAACTTAAACATAGAATAAGGTTATCAATTCCCTCCCAACAAATGTTTCCCAAAACAAAATAAAGTCGATAAGGCACTTTTTCTTTCAGTCCCTTATGTTTTACTCACTTTACCTTTGTGATTTTTTAAGAAAACCCCTCACTATTAACTATTGCGTTACTACCACCAGAATTAAATTTTTGTTACCAATAGAACTCCATACATATACAGAAAATTTACAGTTCAAAATCACAATGTCACACATGGGCCCATACTCTCTCTCACACACACACACACTGTC
>JAVKLF010000083.1:18375758-18399551 GCA_034783495.1 Millerichthys robustus
ATAGATAGATAGATAGATAGATAGATAGATAGATAGATAGATAGATAGATAGATAGATAGATAGATAGATAGAATTATGAAGTTTTCAGACACTAGAGGGCGCCCATCTTGTTTACTGATATGTGTGTGGATATCCAGCTGTTTACAGGCTGTGGCTGTTTTTAAACCAAAGAAAAAGGTAAAAGCTACAAAGCCTCTGCGCATGCGCGTGCCTCTCATCTCCTTTTCACGTGCTGGTCACGTTCTCTCTGGACCAATCAGAGCCCGCGGAGCCGCGGTATAAATACTCCTCAGAGGTTGAGAGGCCAGCAGGAATGAACGACAATACACAGCAGCAGTCCGACCACACATCCAGAGACTCCTGTCATCTCGCCAGGTTTTTCTACACATAACATAAGGTAGGAAACGTTTTAAATCTATGTTTATCATCTATATGTTTATCTATTTATAAATAATTTGTCGAAACAGTTGATGTTCTTACTTAGTGGTACATTCTCGACGCACGGTGGCCGTGACGTCTCGTGACATCTTTTGAGCTCAAGGTTTTAATGGTTAAAAGTTTGACCCTACAACTTCACACAAAATGATGTTAGCATTAAACCCCAGGCAGGAAAGTCAGCGGGCAACAGGCATTACTTTAAGGAACCTTTCAGTAGCTTTAACTGCTGAATGATGGTATCTCAGCTTGTGAGCTTTTCTTTAGTATCTCAGTGATCAGCAGTGAAGTCTTTGTGTTCCTGTAGGTTTTTGGGGTGAAGAAGATGGCCACCTCAACAAGCTCCAAGCTGAACAAAGCTGTGAAGCAGCAATACATGGACCTCCCTCAGGGGGACAAGGTTCAGGCCATGTACATATGGATAGACGGGACTGGAGAGGGACTCAGATGCAAGACTAGAACCTTGGATTGCGAACCCAAGTCAGTAGAAGGTAAGATCTGTAGTTTGTCGCCGACGTATTTTGTGACCGAGCAGCACAGGGGAGTACGGTACATAACTGAGAAACAGATGGAAAAATTAGGCCAGACAAATGTTGCTGTGTGGGTATAAACAAGAAGTCAATAGTGTGAAAGCTGAGTCAGCACTTTTGCGATACCTTTTCAAGGAACTACATGACGACATCGCATGAACTTTTCTGTGTCAGATCTCCCAGAGTGGAACTTCGACGGCTCCAGCACGTACCAGTCAGAAGGGTCCAACAGCGACATGTACCTCCGCCCGGCAGCCATGTTCAGAGACCCGTTCAGAAGTGACCCCAACAAACTGGTGCTCTGCGAGGTGCTGAAGTACAACCATAAACCTGCAGGTGAGCAAAATAACAAAACAAACCAGGTGAGGAGCCGTCTTTAGTTTCAGCTGACCTTCAGTGTCTGTGTGACAGAAACAAACCTGAGACGCAGCTGTAAGCAGATCATGAGGATGGTGGAGAACCACCACCCGTGGTTTGGGATGGAGCAGGAGTATACGATCCTGGGCACAGATGGTCATCCCTTTGGCTGGCCCTCCAATGGTTTCCCGGGTCCACAAGGTGAGTGTCAGATGTCGAGTCTGGTTGGTTTGTTGTGTAACGACGAAGGACCTCTCAGAGTTCATGTTTGTTTATGTTCCTCCTGTTAGGGCCTTATTACTGTGGTGTGGGAGCAGATAAGGCGTACGGACGAGACGTGGTGGAGGCACACTACAGGGCCTGTATGTATGCTGGGGTCCAGATCTGTGGAACAAATGCTGAGGTCATGCCAGCACAGGTACTCTTTCTTACGGTGTAACAAAGTGGTTATTAATGAAGCTCTGAAAAAAAGTGTTTCGTATTCAGTTTAAATGTCTGCGTTTCAGTGGGAGTTCCAGGTGGGACCCTGTGAAGGTATCAACATGGGGGACCATCTGTGGATCGCTCGCTTCATCCTGCACAGAGTATGCGAGGATTTCGGCGTGGTTGCGTCGTTTGACCCCAAGCCTATATCAGGGAACTGGAATGGCGCGGGCTGCCACACCAACTTCAGCACCAAAGAAATGCGTGAAGACGGAGGGTTAAAGTAAGGATCCACCAGTGCCTTTTAATCTCTCGATAAAAAATAACTAAACTAAAAGTCAGAGGGATAATTCAGGGATGTTCCTAACTTCCTCTCTTTCATAGAGTCATTGAGGACTCCATTGAGAGGCTGGCGAAGAGACACATGTACCACATCCGGGCCTACGACCCAAAAGGCGGTCTGGACAACGCCAGGCGCCTTACTGGTTGTCACGAAACCTCAAACATTGACGAGTTCTCCGCAGGTGTGGCCAACCGCGGGGCCAGCATCCGCATCCCGCGCACGGTGGGCCAAGAGAAGAAGGGCTACTTCGAGGACCGCCGTCCGTCAGCCAACTGCGACCCGTACGTCGTCACCGAGGCGTTGGTGCGCACGTGTGTGCTGAAAGAAGAAGGAGGAGAGCCGACTGACTACAGCACATGAACAGGAAGTGCCATTATCAGTACTGTGTGAGCCATTCTTTTACTTTTTTATGTTTGAGTTGAGTTGTTCGGAGCAGACGATGCTCGGCCTTCCATTAACAGTGGGTTTTGTCATCGTGTGAAGTGATTATTTTATAGATGTATACCTCTTTTTTCTGTTGGACTCGTATTAAAAGAATGCATCAGTGTTTTGCTGAACCCTTAGCAACACTCACTCGTTAAAGTCTTCACTTAGTCTGAGACTGTGTTTGTTTTTTCCCCCCATCTGAGCGTCCCTCCTCTCTCTGCAAAGGTTCTGATCGGTCCATCCGTCCGGAGCTCCACTTCATTTCAATCCGCTGCAGCTCCACATTCAAATATAGCCCTATTGTTTTGACTCAAAGACACAAAAAAATGACTAAACTAAATGCTGAACACGCTAAACTAAACCCTAACTGTAAAATTCAAACACGCTAAATCTCACAAATCTCACAGCTCAGTACAGATTTTGCTCTCTCCATCCCCACCGAACTTTATTTAACTTTCACGTTTTCTTTTCTTCTTTCTGTCGATTCTTTTTTTGTTGTTTGTCAAACAATTTCAGGCATCAGTCAGAGAGGAGTTTGGGTTTGGATTTTATGTTTGTTTGGCGAGGTGGGTGAGACCAAAGGATGGAATAAGATGGGTTTTTCCCATGAATCTGCTCGTTTTTTGCCGCAACACACTTCAAATGTGGCAAACAAAGAAACAAAGTGCCGTAAATTATTCATCATAACTCTGGTTTTACTTGGCCTATCAACACATTTTATAAACTGGTGTATATCTTGAAGTCTGTAGTTTTTACACAAGTTGAAACAAATTCCTAAAGAGGCCGTATTTTTCTCACTAGAGCGATTTAGATCGGTCATGTGACATATACGTGTCGGTGTCCAAAGACTCCAGGGGATTATTCGTCATTAATAGTTACCGGCTAAATGTCACAATTAATCCTGATTCTTTTTTTTTAATAAAAGGTGGTGTTTCGCAGGGCTGTGGCTGCTGGAGACTAGTTTGTGAGACAGTGTATCCAAACACCCAAAACTTTACTGTGAAGGCGTTTCAGACACTTACAACTATTTAGAAAGAGCATTTGTTGCTTTAAATTGGTTGGAATATTTAAACGAGAAGCACCGCAAATGTTTGGAGACGTTCTGCCTCGTGAATGTTTGCAAACGAGTCTCCATCCGTCCCAACCCAGAGAGACGCCACCTTCAACGTCACAGTGGTGTTGGGCAAGGTCATGGTGGAAGCTAATCTACTTTTTGTACGCTTTTTTTGAAGAATGTAAACCTATTTTGTCTGTTTTTCCATGTTCAGTTAACTCTGCAATAAATTTCTAACCTTTTTACCTTTGACGTTTGTCTGCAGTTTCATTATCACCTGGCGTTAAACAGTGGCAGAAAGCGGTTTGTTACAGCTGAATCTCTGAAATGTGTCCGCAGTTAAGAAGAAACTGTGCTGTAATGTTCAGCAAGTGGTGATTCATTTAGTTGAGTTACACACACACATACACACACACACAGTCATGTAGTGGTATCTTTGTGAGGACTTACCATTGACTTCCATTAATTTCTACAGCCTAACCCTGACCCTAAACCTAACCCCACAGGTCCATACCTGACACTAACCCTGACCTAAACATAGTTTATACCTGAGCCCTAAACCCTAACCCCTGACCCACAGATGGCATTTTCCCTAGTGTAGACTAGGCAAAATGTCCAAAACAAAGCCAAAATGTCCTCGCAAGGGTAGTTAAACATGCCCACACACACATCCTCTCAGTTACAGAATCAACCAAACTGTACTTCCCACAACAGCAACATGTAAAACAGGATTTGGACGTCTTTATTATAAAAACAACATATGTGAAGACACCGGTCCAGTTTGTGAAGCTATCCTGGTCATTTGTTCTGAAAGCGGCGACAATAAGAATCTTAAAGAACAAACAAGAAGGGAACAAATCAATCTGAAGCCACCAGAACTTGAGTAACTTGTCAGCATTAGCACATTAAAAAAAGTCAGGCTTTTTATCCTAAACTAAGATAATCCCATGAAGTTCTGGCTGTTTAGTCAAAACCTGTGAATGATATGTAGAGCTTTATGAAAGATCTTGTGAAGTCAACGTTAGGGATTATTCTCAGGTATCAACATTTTTTGTGTGTTTTCTAATCCAGGGGTTTCCGAACCTTCCCACGCCATAACCCCCTAAACAACATTAGCTTCTGGTTGTGGAGCTGTTCTAAGAATTTCATTAAAATCCATCTGGTGCATTGAGGAAATATTTTGCTAACATGACAGAATAATACACACATCCACACACAGAACTGAGCCAATTGGTGCTTTTTACACAAACCAATAAAGGCATTCTTTGCTGAGAAACTTCTTTAAAGTTTCCACTTGACTACTGCCAACTTTAAAGCACAACACTCGGTGTGTTCTGCCAACGGATGGTTCAGACCCATTTTCACTTCTTGTTGCACATCCCAGCAGGTTTCTTCACCACATTTAGAAGAAACATTCCTGATTAGGGATTTATCTGCAGATATTTTAGTGCAGACCAGGCAGCCTGTCCTCTGCCCAAGATTAGATAATATCCGATGTGCAACCTCCAGCCAGAGATAATGTATCGACACAGGACTATTTTCTGAGTGATTTACTTTTATCATTTAGGAATTCAGCTTAATTTTGTCAAGCTTAACTGAGCGTTTCAGAGTTCAGTTTAGTCCAAGGGCTGTAGGCTGGGCACAGCGGTTTTTATAGTGGCTCAAACTTTTCATAGTGAAAATAAAAACTGTTGAATTTACAGGAAATCATAATTTTATGCTGTACACAAGGGAAACTAAAAGAAGTAATGAAAACCAAAATGAGTTTTCTAAACTTCATAATGATTCTAAGTCAGATTATTTAAATTCTATAGAGAGGGTAAAGTCACACTTTAGAAGAAACAAATGATAAAAAAATGAGCAAATTGTCAGCTGATTAGTTGTAGCAGCAATCTTAAATTTGAATAACTCCAAAAACGAAACAGCTGTAGACATACGTCCAAGTGATTACTTTCTGAAAGTTTCTGTGACACAGGTAACTATTTTTAGCTAAAGCTAAAGCTTTTAGGCCAAAACAACTTGTGCAAAAATGTGCTTCAGCATACGTTCTGTGAATGACTCAATGATCACAACATATTTTAACACAAAATGTGTCAAATTGACCCATTTTTGTGTTTTATAGCACCAGTTGGTCATCATCTTGAGTTTGCTTCATTCCAAGTACGTCCACTGATTAATGTCTGAACATTTCTTTAACACGTGCAGTGGTTCATGAGATATTTTGCTAACAAGAAAAATGTAGTCGATAATGGCAAAATTTAAAACATTGGTTTTGGACAATCTGAAGAAAAAAAAAGTTTTTCAGCGAAAAACCCCAAAATATGAGCTCCGTGTTGTTGTTAAGTTGTCATCCTTGTGTTTCCCAAGATTGCTTAGCTGTGGTGGCCATTTTGATTGTAAATATCTTCAAAAGGTAATCATTATATATATATATATATATATATATAGTCTAAATATAAAAGTACTTTTTTTTCGTGAAATTGCAACTTTTTATGCTGTAGACCAACAGAGTTATCAAATGTTTTGTTGTAAAATTCTAAAAAAAGACTTTAGGACAAAGACCTTTCAAAGGTTGTCATTTGTTGATGTGTGTTAACAGATAAGTTGAAGAACGTCTGACTGTGGGTAAATATGTTCGACTCCGTATGATCCGAGCGGACTTAAAGTATGAAGTTGTCACTGTGTGGTTGGACAGGTTGTTCTGAGAGAAATCAAGCTGTGCTCTTTTATGAGCACGCAAAGAAAGTCAAAACCCGGCGAGCAAAGCCCGTCCAGTCCGACTTCCTCTGAGTTTATTCCTGATGTGATCTTCACAGAGTTTGTTGGAGTCTGGCAAAACCCGAACTTTATAAAACTCCAGAATCCGGTTAAGTAGGAGGAAAAGAAAAAAACGACAGCAGAACCATTTCTGTAAAAAAAAAAAAAAAGCTAATTTACATTAAAGTAAATAAGATTAGTTTGAGCCATGGAGACTGTATTAAAGACCAAAAACTATCTGAATAAATTTAAAGGGTTTCTATTCCTGAATGAGCTGCGCTAATCAAAAAGTAGCAAACTAAAAATCAAGCCTGAAACAGAAGTAAGACTCTGTTCAGTAGTTCTGCTCTTATATATATGAGAACGCAGAGGTATTGGTTTACAGCAATGTGTTTGACCAAACCAAATTCTGTTTGGCTCTGTTTAACAGTAGAGGGGAAAAGTCCAAAGTACACAGTACTGACTTGTTTTTAATCAAGTCCTGCAGCTGAGCTCAGAAAAACTTCCACCCAACAAAATCATTCCTTTCCGGTCAGTCCATGCAACAAACAGCTGGTATATATTATAATTTATGTGGAAAAACTCTTTTAATGTTGCACAACCTTTTCAAACCATCCTGTTGTGTTCCCAGCCACGCCCCTCCCAGGTTTCCTCCGTGTCACCTGAGCTTCATTGTTCTGGCTGTGCACAGGTGTGTCGTTAGAATGTTGGATTCTTTGCAGACAATGTGAAGATTAACATTTCTGAAAGCCATCAGATAACCTGCACCTGTGCTTTCCGATGATGTAAAGGTAAAAGATTAAAACCTGTTGCTGTGGCGACCAAAATCCAAGCTCAAGCAATCTGGTATGAGGAGGAGGCATGGGGTTGGGCTGCATGTCAGCCATTTATACAAGGTAGAAAGGAAGGAAGCCTGCAATTTCTGCAAAAATCAAGTGGTTTCTGAATGCTGAAGAAGCTATTACACACACGCACACACATATATACACACACACACACACACACACACACACACACACACACACACATATATATACACACACACACACACACCCATGAAATATTGGAATGTTTCAAACAAGTCTGGAAACAAGGAAACGTCTGTTCTTTTGGGTTGGATGCAGTGAAACAGAGGCTGTCTATTCCTTGATATCTGTAGAAATTTAACAGAAAGGCTTGGCTAAAGGAGAAATTCACAAATTATTTGTAAGGCCAGCTCATGTTTTTGTAGCCAACATTGTTTTTTTCTTTCTTTGGGCAGCAGGGTTTCGTCAGATGTCACGAGGAAAAAGAAAACTCCACCCTGCTTCACTTATAGGATTTTGTGTAACAAAACATACTGTGATAAAAAAACAATCTGTTTTTTACCAGGTTATATAATTATTTAAATTGAAGTGTAACATAGGACACAGCAGATTCCAGCATGTTTTAAACCAAAACAAAGCAAAAGTGAAAAAACTTAAGGTGAAAATCTACCAGGTTTAGGTGATATTAGAGAGAAAGTAGCAGCCAGGTGTATTTTCATAAAATCACACTTCTTTCTAAAATTCCTCATTGTTTAGTTTAGATGTGACGAAGATCTCCGTCGCTCATAAGATTTAGGTTTAATGTTCACCTGTTTTTCTCGAGCAAAAACACTTCAGGGTTTCCCCTCTGTTTTCCTGAAGTCACTGGTGTCAAATTACTAATTCAGGAAAAATGTTCTGTCTTTTGTTCTTATCTTTGCTTGTTTTTACAAGTTAGGTTCATTTTGTACTTTGAGGGGAAAAAACTACTTATATCATGGTTCAGAAAAAATAGGCTCTTCTTTCTTTTTACACGATAAACAACTTTTTGCCTACAAGTCAACTTAATCAGCAGTAAACCTTTTTAAGTCTATATGAATATCTCAACCCAGATAAATAATCAATGACTGCTTACACAGTGGAGAAATGGAGTTCTGGCTAAAAGTAAGTATCGGTGAGTTGTTTTTAAGAGTTTCAGAGATCTGTTTACTTGGACTGGGCTGTCTGGACTCCCTGCACCCCTCTGCACAGTTTCTCCTCCCCTCTCTTTGTGTAAAAGCCCCTCTACAATTAAAAAAAAACTCCAGGACCTTCAGGAACCATAAGGTCAGCAGCACCACCCCCTCCTATAGAAAATGGAATTTTACAAATGTTGCATGTGCAAATAAACACTTGGCAAAAAAAAAACAGAGCTGATGTTTTAGTTTTACTTGAAATTCTAGAAAAGATTTACTTCGACACTCATATTTGACATTGTTTACCAGGGTTAGTTAACTGGTTATACCGTATTTAGTTTGGAGTATTCGGGGCTTCAGCCCAACCCACATGAACATGTCGTGTTTACAGAGTCACAGACCACGGTGGTAAACTAGCTCGAGTCGTGTGTTGATGTTCCTGTTGACCACATATCATCCTGTCTGCAGCTGACCTCATGCTACAACATGCTTCCTCTGGTTTTGCAACCTAAAGCATGTTTGCATGTTAAAAACACGCAGGTATTAGAACTTCAGACATTCAAAAATGATAAATATGTTACATTATTTGCAAAAGGCAAAAATAAGACTCAGAGTTTCCGTCCCCTCCACATCTGTGCTGAGATTCTGTGTTTAAAGCCCACAAAAAGTCAGAATTCAAGTGGCAGCAGGAACAAACTCATGTTTCTGCCGAGGCTGTGGACACATTTCTGGCTTTGATTGTACAAGAGCCATACCTTAAAAGTGACCCTAGCACCTTATACTCTGCACAGCCCCTCAGAGAATGCCTAGAGGAACATAGTCTCGACTCGCAATCCTTTTCCAGATTTGCAAAACACATGGGGACTGGACGATCAATTTCCCATAATGCCCATAGCAACTCTGCAAGGACCTATATTCTGCAACCCGTCAAAAACCACGCTGCCACTCCTGAATCCAATATTCAACAATTGACTGAAACCTCACATCCTGGAGTAAACATTCTCAAGGAAAATTATAATTTGATTCCTTAAAGTTGGAACAAACTGTCTGGTGAACATTTTAAAGAAATTGGGGATTACGACTCGTGTCCATCACTCAGCAGATGTTATTCTGCTCTTCCACGCATTCCATGCTTTCATTTTTGTCAAACAGTGTGACTTCCTTGGGGTCAACCAGGGGCGGAATGGTCCGATCAGTGACCCGATCAAGTGTTAGTCATAAAAGAACTGTATACGTACATGAAATAATATCTCATTTATTCATTATCTCTGCTGCACAGGCAAAGTGCTGAGTCATTTCTGGGTTTCTTCAGTTTCACAGAGGTGTAGACGGCTCTAATTGGGAACATACCAGCTGTGAGAATTTTCCACGGGCCTCTGCAGCAGAAAGTGTTTAATCTCTTGCTTACGTTGTACCCTCAACACATATTCTAGTACCTGTAATTCTGTGTACCTAAGTCAGTATTTTCCCTATATAGCATTTCTTCTTGCACAACCTATTTACAAGGCAACTTATTTGATTTGTTTTGTCACTGAATAAACTGTTCGCTAATGTTGAGAAGTTATGCATAATGTATATAAAACTTGAATGCAGTAAACACATCAAATGTTGAATAACCCGGTGGTACAGTGGCTGGAGCTGTCGCCTCGCAGTAAGTTCACAGGTTCACCTCCAGATCAGATAACTGTATTCTCTCTGTAGGTGTGGGTGTCCCTGTGGCAGGTAAAGAAAATAAATAGATGTTTAAAATAATAAACTTTTGTCTTATTCAGTCAAGACAACAATATTTAGCCTACTTAAAACTAAAAAAGTGTACACATAATAATATCTTTCTAAAATTGATTTTTCCACTGACAGAAACCTTTCTGTTTCTAAGCAACAGAATAGGAAAATTAATTTATTCTGCCTTGAGGAATCAGTTATTGTGGAGCACAAACAGTGAAAAATGAAAAAAATAAGTGCAGTGCGACACCCTGTGGTCATTGTTGGAAAAGAATATTAATCTTATTGAGATTTTCTAAAACTTGGCTAACTTTAATTAAGTCTAAATAACTTTAATCATCACTACAAAGTAAATAAAAGAGAGTTTTACCTGGCAGTGTGTGTTTTGTGTTTTCCAAGAATTTGAGGCTAATGTTTTTAGTCTTGTTTTCCTTTAATACAGCTCTGCTGAATTCTTTAATCTGCTTTATAACTAGCCTGACCAATGGAATATACAGTTATTCATGTGTTTTATTAATTCAAACATACTTGAAACACTACATCAAAGCCAGAAGTTTGATTTAGCACATTTCTTTCCTGTTTTAATCCTTAAAGCTGCACAATAAAGAGACAAAAAACTATCCACACCAGACACACACAGAAGATCTCCAAAAGGGATTCAAACTCAAAACTCTGGACTAAGATCTATCTGCTGCTGTACAGAGTTCTAATTACTTATTATTAATATTAAGGATTTATCATATCTGCCATAGTAAATTATTTTGATTAATTATTTTATTATCATGAGGAGTCCTGAACACAGTGATGTGAACAGGTAGTCAAATATGTATGTCACGTGTATTTATTATTAATATTATTAATGCCATCATTAAAGGTGAGACGTGGAAATTTATGTTTGTATTAAACAAGTAGCCCTTCGTGGTACTCGGCACCCCTGAAGTAGCTCTCAGTCACAGAAATGTTAGTGACCCCTGGACTATATGCTATAGAAACAAATGAAAAATAATAGGAAGTCAATTAAAAGTCCCTGTGAAGATAGAAAGACATGCAATGTGTGTGCGTGTGCACGCATGCGTGTGTCATGTACTTTAAAGGCAGTACAAACAGGCGGGTACGTTAAGTGACAGGAAGGTAAGGTGAGCTCAGTCCTGCAGATATCCCTGCTGCTGCTGACTTGCAGGATAAATGCTGACCCAGAGACGGCTGCTGCCAAATCCCGCCCATAAAGACCACTGGACATCTTTCCTAAAGTTACTCAAGACCCTGGGTTAGTATATCTCTGTGGCATATGTTGGACCCGACCTGCCAGGAGGGAGAACACAGGGTAAGTTCCTCCAAAAGACGTGCAGTGTTAAACTATTTCATGAAAAAAACAAAATAAAGCTTATAGAATTTTTTATGATGTAGTTTTGTAACAGAGGTATCATTTGAATGAGGTTTGCAGGATGTTTTTTTACAAGATGTTCCCTGAATACTGAAAACTAGTTATCTGGTGGTCTTTGTGGTAAAACAAAAATATTATTTGAATCTGCAGATGTCTAACGGGACAGTTGTTGGAAAAAGAAGCAGGAAATGCAAAGTAAAACTTGGTATGACCGATTCTCCTTCAGGTAGACCCATCATGAGTCAGAACAAGAACACAGACTCCTTGTCTGACAGGGTCTGTCCGAGTGTCGACCCAACTTTAGGGAGCGAGGAGACTGGAATCCTTTACCTGAACCCTCAAACACCAAACTGGCCCCTCGTGGAAAAGTTTGCTCAGCTCTCACCGGCAGAAGAGGTCGAAATCAACCACGAGCAAGACGATGGCAGAGCCTCGTTGCATTGTTCTAAACGCACGGAAACCAATAAAAACGCCAGGAATGAGGCGCTACCGGAGGATTTGGAGCAGGGCAAAAGAAAATCTACCAAACACGTCAAGAGCCAAAAGAAAGCACAACAGAGACCAATTAATCATAAAAAAGTTAATGCTGAGACACATTCATCGAACAAAAGTGACGATGGGAGCAAAATCAGGAATGGGAAAAAACCCAAAGGAAGTAAAGACGACAAAATCCCTCAGCTTTTATTTGTAATGAAAAGACGTATTGCAGTTGACTCAGAGGAGCGTCCATTTAAATGCACACACTGCCACTGGGCCTTCAAGAAGCTCTGCAACCTGCAGAGTCACCTACAAACACACACTGGACTCAAGCCTCATGTCTGTGATGTGTGTGGCAAGGCTTACTCCCACCAGGGCACTCTGCAGCAGCACAAGCGTCTGCACACAGGTGAGAGACCATATCACTGCCCCTTCTGCGTTAAAACCTACATCTGGTCCTCGGATTACCGCAAGCACATCCGCACGCACACGGGGGAAAAGCCCTACACCTGCGGCGCGTGCGGAAAGGATTTCATCCGCTCCTCTGACCTGCGCAAGCACGAGCGGAACATGCACACCAACAACAAGCCTTTCCCGTGCACACACTGCGGGAAGACCTTCAACAAGCCCCTCTCCCTGAAGCGCCACGAGCGGAAGCACCTGGGCGAGAGACCATTCTGCTGCCCCGACTGCGGGAAGGCCTTCGCCCTGGCCAGCCGCATGGCCGAGCACCAAAAGATCCACACGGGCGTGCGTCCGTACATCTGCTCTGTGTGCTCCAAGTGTTTCACCAAATCCTCCAACCTGACGGAGCACGAGGCCATTCACAGCGGCGTGCGGCCCCATAAGTGCTCGGAGTGCGGCGTGGCGTTCGCCATGGCCTCCCGTCTGGTCCGGCACCAGTTCGTTCACAACAACCAGAGGCTCCACAGCTGCACGGGCTGCAGCAAGAACTTCAGCCACCTGGCCAACCTGACGCTGCACCAGGAGCAAACCTGCGCTGGGAGGATCTTTGTCTGTGTGGAGTGTGACAAATCGTTCCTGTGTGCCAACAAGCTCGCACAGCATGGGCTCGAACACGAGACAAAAGGGTGCGAGCCCAGTTAAAGACCGGCACTGTCCTTTTTTTAACCTCTGTGCTACAAACTCCTCACTCAGTGACTGAAGCTCTCAGGGCAGTCAGGTTGTTGATATCACCTGCCTTTCACAGCAACAGGAAATCATATAATTGCATGTGTTTGTATGTGTCTGTTAGCAAAATATCTTATGAATGATTTAATGGCATTTAAGGTAATCACTAGGTTTACGTCTACGTCTAACTCACTTCGAAAGCCAACTCAGTTCAGTATGGCCGCCACAGCTAATTAGTCTTGGCCACCACAGCTAGTTTTCACTCAGTCATTTTTACAGACATTGAGCTAAAATTAGTTCTGGCAAAAGCTGAGAATCAGTACTGATCATGCAAGATCTACTTTTGAAACGTGTGACATGCATTCCATCAAGGAATGCTGGTTTCATTTAGTGAACTCACTTTTATATTTATAATTCCTTTGTGTCGACTTCTTAAAACATCCCCCCGTTCTACAGTCCCAGAGGGTGTTGGGTTCCCATGAGGTTCTGGAGTAAAACAACCGCCAAATCCTTCATGCGGGTTCGCTCTCCGTGGCGACCCCTGACGAAGGGAGCATCAGAAAGAAAAACAACATGAACAGAAATAGAATCTTCTGGGAAGAAAACCTATCACTTAATGAGCACCTGCGTAAAGTATGAATGAAGCGTGTGTTTTTAAATGTAGTAACTTTGTTAAAATTCTTCACTCCATGAGTGCTGTTATTGAAACGGCTTTTCATAAATCACCCGGTGCTGAATGTGTGTGCATTACTGAACGCACTGCCTCACATGCTGTTTGTCAGCATGTTGCATTCCTTGGCCACTGCTGCAGACTAATGGTAAAACGATACAGCACCTGCCATGTTGTCACCTGCTCCACGCTAAGACAAGAGCCCTGTTTGGAATCACAGTTATGTTTTTGGCAGCAATATTAATTCGGTATATAATTTATTTAACCCTGGAGTGAGATTGCATTAAATGGGGGGACAGAAACAATTACACAAACTTTCGAAGACATATTTTAATAGGTTATGAAATACAGAACTTCCTCTTTAGGCAACGTGAGTGCATCTCATAGAACTGACATACAGTCTGCAGTAAAACTTTAAGCACAAAGACATGGGACTTAACTTTAAATACCTTAATTAATCTTTTGTAAGTGTATAAACATTCAATACTTATGGCTATGCAAAATTAAACAGCACTGTGCAAAACTTTTATGCATCCCTCTTTTATATTTTGCTTTCAAGGAGTCAGACTTTATCGTAATCTGGAACGTTTCCTGCCTTTCAGACGGTCTTTCAAAACAAATGAGGTCTTTAATTCGTCACTCATTTTCATTCCTCGTATTTGACTGTTTAGGAAGAATAATTTATAGGAGAGGTCGGGCTAAAAGCAATTCAAATACCATGACAGAGAATGAATACCCTGGGGCCAGGCTGGGGAGGAAGCTTGTTGGTGAGCGTTCCTAAAGCTTGGGCCAGGCCAGGTCAAGTCTGGCAAAAAATGACAGAAAGCCACCTCCACACGGGCCCACCACCTTCAAGGACAGCCACCAAGGTTATGTGCTATGAGACCCAGGTGATAGGTGAAGGCAAGGAGTCAGTTCCTGGTAAGATAAATTAGCTTTAGGTGTGTAACTACAAGCAGCTTGGTCTCTGGAACCCGACTCCTGAAGAAAGGGTGGACTCTCTCCTACTCCAGAGTTATTTAGGGAGAGAGGTGTCAGGCGGGTGTGGGAAAACTCACAAGCTCCCAGCTGAGCGAGTTCTCCTCTGTAAACAAGAAGGGTCGCCTCTTTGTGGCTTCGAGTTACACGAGGGAACATTCTGTATTTTGTTTGTGTTTATGCACCTAACAGTAGCTCAGATTATCTGGACATCTTGGAGTCCTTGAAGTGTGTCTTGGAAAGGGTGCCATCAGGGAATCCGGTGGTTCTCCTGGGGGACTTCACCTAGAACAGCAGTGGGCAGTCCTGGTCGAGGGCCACTATCCTGCATGTTTTACTTATTTCTCTGCTTTGACACACCTGACTTGAATGAATGGTGATTAACAGGCTTCTGTAGAACATGAAAATGTAAACGAGTCACTGAATCAGGTGTGTTGGAGCAGGGAAACAAGTAAAATATGCAGGATGGTGGTCCTTAAGGACCAGGATTGTCCATCCCTGTCCTAGAGGAAGGTGGTTAGAAGGAATGACCTCTTTGATCTGAACATGAACAGTGTTATGTTGTAGAACTTCTGTCCAAAACAAACATCCTGACTGACAATAGGATGGTCCATAAGTGGATTTAGTAATAGGCCACTGGAGGTCAAAAGTCAATGATGCATTTTATAATCTGTCATCAGACCTATCAACTGTCTTGGACACTTGAGTGAATAAAAAGGGCAGAACTGTCAACTGATCACCACCTGGAGTTGGATCCAGTGGTGGGTGAAGACTATCAGACAAACCTGGTAAACCCAAACAAAAAGTGAGAGTTAACTGGGAATGTCTGGCAGAGAAATATTTTCTAGATACCACCTTGATGTTTCCCGACCCACACTTTGGGAACCACTGCTTTAGAGGGCTCTCCAGCTCTTGTAAAGCCAAAAGTAATAGCTGTGTCTACAGTCATGCTTGTTCTCAGTGCAGGTTGGACTCTGCCAGGGCTATTCCTTTGTTTCTAATCCTGTTAGTGGTGTTCATGGACAGAATCTCAAGATACTGTTGTAGAGAGAAAGGTGTCCGGTTTGGTAACCTCAGGGACTTGTTGAAGCTTTTGCAGATAATATAGATTTGTTGGCATCTTCGGGTTAATGACCTTCAGCGTGTCCCACAGAAAGGAAACCCTGGAGCAGACTCAGAACCTGGGAACACCTTGGGAGGAGTTGAAGAGTGTACCTGAAGAGAGGGATGTCTGGGTTTCCCATCTAGGCCTGTTGCCTTTGTTAATCGACCACAGATAAGCGGCAGAAAATGGCAGCAGGTCTTTGTCTTTCAGTCGAGTTCTTTAAAGATCTGACCCGCAAATATCATTTGTTTGTTTTGCCCTTCACTTTTTGTTTTTTAATGGACACATTGTACTATATGATGTCATGGTCAGGTAGAATAACTGGACTGAAAATGAGTGAAAGAAGCAGCAAAGTGGAAAAAAAGAGAAAACTCTGAAAGGCAATCAAATCAAGACACCTTCACAATTATACAAGAAAAGTTAGCTTCTTGCAAGCAAAATTTAAATAAATTAGGTGAGTTTATAATGTTGACATAATTATAAATCCTGCTCTCATTTAAAGATGCCAAAAGAATCATCAGCACATAAACAGTATTGGTCCGTAAATATATGCTGGCAGGGGAGGGCAATAAAGGCTTCTGGCCAGAAGCCTTTCTAATCTCACTCTGCCTGTCCCGACATGTGCTGCCATCAATCTTGGCAGCCTGAGAACGCAGCGTTTTGTTTGTCTGCGTATTAGAACTTCAGCTTCTGCACTTTACAAAATGTATACAAAACATTCAAAGCATTCAGTGTCATGAAGCTAGTACAGAAAAATATTCATCATATAAACAAAATTTCCTTTAGAAACAGCTTTAGTCACTGAAAACAGGTGAACTATGGCAATGTGTTTGGAATGGAAAGAGCTGACAGTTTTTATGTATTTGTGTATTAATACTCAGATTTATTGAACAAAGTATGCCAATAAAATGATTTAAACTGAATCAGTAAACCTGCCAGTCTAGAAGTTTAGAAAAAGCTGTGTTTAAAGGTTAAGCTCTGTTTTTGATCCCCAATATTTGTTCTTGACAGTTTTCTTACTCGTCATGTGACCCAAATTCTCACATGGTTTTTGTCAAATTCAGCCGAATTCTTTGTTTACATAGAGTGCCTAACTGCATTTCAGAATTACATAACAACAGACTTTGAGTGAAAAGACTCGACAGATGTCCTGTTACTTTTGACTCACTGGATATATTTGGAAAACTAATGAAGTAAACTTTTGCAAACAAAGCCCCATTTAATCTTAAAATTTTTTTTAAAGTCATATGTCTTTCTCAGCAGGGGGAAAAAAATACATTATTTCCGTGTATCTTGTTTTTGTTTTGTATGAGTATTTTATATACACCCTGTGCTTACCAATACTATAGAGCTGATGGATTAAGAGTGTTGACACTGATTCAGAATAGTTATATTCAGCAGTATGTAGTGTGTAAAAAAATACATTTACAAGATACTACATGACTACTTACATCCTCAGTGTGGAAACAGTCACTGGGGTTAGTGGAGTTACTCCCCCGACATCCTCAAATGTGTCCTACAGCAAGTGGTAATTTCTCTGCAGTCAGCTTTCAGGAAGCACACCTCAGCTGTTTCCATCGGTGCAATATGACATGATAGCATTTCTGTATTTTCCATGCAACATGGTGGCGTGTACACAGGCGGGGTTTGAAAGAAAACTAAGCAGTATGTTGTCCCTCTCGACTTCACTAATCAGTCGTTTTGTGTATGTGCGCCCTCATTATTTCAGTGACGTCATCCTGCAAGTAAAGAGAAAAGTTCAATCGGAGTCATTTTAACAGACATACCTACCCGTTTGTGTCTGTACCTTTAAAGTGCTGCAGCTCCTACCCCAACTGCTGCCCTGTGAAAAACACACACTTTTATAGAAAACCCTCACATTTGCATAACTTAAATGATGGTTAAATGTCATCATCTGGAGCCAAACGGCTGCAAAGTTTCATGTTTCAGTGCGAAAGAACTGCAACCGCATATAGTGACAGGAACTGGACACTGATCTGCAAATGTGTTCAATTTGCAGCTACGCAGAAACAGCTGGGGGGCTGTGCACTCGCACACAAGCAGAATGTTCAGGGCTTGAGATTGTTTGGGCTTTTTTAATATGTTTTATGAAATGATGATGTCATTTGAATTCAACAAACAGCTCACCTGCTTTCCTCGAGAACGGATTCATCCCTGCAGCAGAGGGCGGGGATGGAAATGTTCCAGGAGGGAGGGCTGCAGGTGGGGGAGGAGGATAAAGGTCAGCGGAGCGGAGTGGGTCCTGAGAATATAAAAACATTCCATCACTCGGTTGAAACATCTTTTGTAAATGAGGCGTTTGCAATCTGCTGGACTCTTACCGTGTGAGCTGGGTCTTCCTGCTCCTTCTGGGAATTGTTAGGCTTTGATTTGAACCATCCTCTGAACCATCCCGTCTTTGTCTGTGTACAGAGTAAATAAAAAGGCAAATCCACGTTTCACATTTCAATATTCAGAGATTAGGCCTCGGCTTGGACCAAGTTTTCAATTTTTACCCTCCTTGTGTAACTGAGTTTGATACACCTGTATTACAGCCAATAAAAAAAGTTTTGAGTGACACACAAATTAATTATCACAAAGTTTGCTGCCACAGTGTTTTAGTTTTTTGTCAGATGTTTATACATTATGGAATAAACCCAAATTCCCATCATAAAATTTGTGTCATTATTTAAAACTTTTTTCACCACTTTCATGTAATATTTCAAGAAATGGACTTGAACAAATTTTAGCTCTAACATTTGATTGTACGAGTAATCTTGTGGCATTGGAGATGTTTTCATCTTCCACGCTCAGTTTCCAAGAAGTGAAACTGGGCAGGGGGCTAAGGCGATTGGTCAAAATAGCAAGTCTGTGCAAAGTTTACATTGATTGGTTGAAACTGTGTTATTACTCGGTGTCCCAATACCAATACCGATATTGGTATCAAGCCCAATACCAGCATTTTTACAAGTACTTGTACTCATACAGAATGCCCTGATACTTTAGTTTGATACAAACAACTGCATCAATACACCAATAAATTTGTTACAGTTTACATTACAAGTGAAAGTTTGTCAGTTCCAAGTTTAAGAGATTTATAAAAGCTGAAAGAAAATCATTTTTGTTATTTTAAAATGTTTCTACAGTATATATCCTGCTATATGTTTCATTTGATTCAGTCAGAGGGGCTGTAGGTCTATAAGGAAGGAGAGCAACCAGGTTCTAAAAAAATTTAATGTGTTTTTTAAGTGTAATGTTTAAGTTCTAAATTAGTAAGTATTTAATATTGGCACCCAAACTGAAGTACTGATACTCAGTTTGAAAAAAACTGGAATCAGGACACCCCTACTTATAATCATTTCAAATTCTTGTCTGGACTGTATATTACAGTTCACCTGTATAAAAGCCTCGCCCTACCTCTTTAGGAGTGGCCTCAGACCCCTCCACAGCTGGAGGGATGACCTGCTGGTTGACCTCCAGCATCTGATTGTCCTTTTAATACAGAAAAATACCAAAACAATATGTTTACCTTTGATTCATTTACCAACCATTAACTAAGATGCTAGCTTTTTGCTTCTTTTTTTTAAAAGATAGATTTCTTACCTTTTCTGCCCCAAAAGTTAACTCTGCCTCTATAGGAGGAATGAAAGAAAACCATTTGACCGGAGCAACAGTACCAGGATAAAGACATAAGTGAATGATGTGTGTTCTCACCCTCAGCTGCTGATGACAGATTTCTAGGAGGACAATGTAGCTGGGAACTTCTGGCTTCAACACTATCTGTGCTATGATAACTGAAGTCCTGGCCTGTGGCCACAGTGGGGACTGGAGGACTATAGAGAACTGTTACTGGCATGGAGGGAGGAGTGGTGTGAGGCCTAGACAAAGCAACAAATACAGTCTATCAGGACTAGATTTCTGAACAGTAAAAGTTCCCATCTGTGTGGTTCACAGAGGTGATTGAAGTACATTTCTGAGCTTTCTTGTACCAGTTGTGCACCGTCGGTTCCTTTGGATCTCCTCCAGTTTGATCGTCAAGCCTTTCTTGGTCCTCAGAAGCTCTAGAATAAAAAGGTTCAGGCTCTGTACCCTGAGTGTACCTACTCAAACTGTCCAGATCAGATTCTATAGTGTAAAATAAATCACAAGAAATAAAATGCCACTTATGAGAAGTATTTAGGCAACACAAGCAGGGTTTAAATGGAGAAGAGCTCCGAACATTACCCGAGCACACGTCCTCGCAGGCCAAGCAGCTCCTTGCAGGAGGAGGTTCATGATTTTCAGTCCACTCATAACTTCCTGTCTGAGTTGGACACGTTCAAATAACTCATTAATTTAGTATTTTTTATAGAGTAAAAATACTAATACTGTTTACAGGCAAATTGTTCCCCATTTTACCCACGATAGGTCAGCACGAGAGCAAAAGTGTTAATTTAATTTTCGCAGGAGTTTCAGGTATTTGATTATAAAAAGTGTGGCTGCATCCAAAATTTGATCTGTTGGAGGGGATGCTAAAAAAAGTCTCATATCTAATCATGGACTAAATACCAGTCTGAAGTGTTCTGGCAGGACATTCAATCTGACAAGGCAGCTAACATATGTCAACAGGACGGGCATTACATAAAATAAACCTCTTGGGAATCATGAATGTGTGCTTAAAATGGAACAGACAAGACCAGTTTACACAGAGCAACCTCACATCACAGCTGCTATTAAAAAGATTTGTTTGGAAGTAAAAAATATAAGAAAAAGACTCACAGTACACAGTAAAAACTACTACTTCTATGACTGGCACAGAGCTAACAGTAGTAGTAGTAAAGTGGTAAAACCCCGCAGTTATTGGGTCAGCGAGGCCCAGGGTAAACAAAAGACATCAGCTACTCCAGGAAAAGGGTCGTAATTGTTGTCCAGATTTAAACAAAATTTAAAAATCAGCATTTTATATTATACAGTGGTAAAAAATACACATGCATATTAAATTTTGGGATAGAAAAAAGGTTTTTCATACAAGACACAAGTATGTGTTGGGAATTACTCTCTACTATCAAACCAAACTTTAAATCTGTATCTTTAGAGTTGTCTACTGGCCATCTTTAACCGGGTTCCTGAGATATTTTGCTAACACAACAGACAAACGAACACATACACACAGACATATTGTGCACAAGTGAAGCTAGAAGTTTGTAATAAAAGAAGAGAAAAAAAGAAGCTGATGACCTGAAGACTTTGATGTCGCGCACGTAGGTGTTTGAGCCACTCTGGTTCCAGCAAAGACCCACTGAACCCAGTTTCACTGTACTGAGCCTCCGACCTCAGCCTGTCTGACAGCTGCAGGAGAAAACACACGTACGGCACAATCATGTCCGCCTTGTCCGAGCGCTCAGACACATGAAGCAGTCTGTAGGAAGAACGTAGACCCACCTTAACCACTTCCCCTGTTAGAACAAAGTCCGGCTCCCTCTGCCTGAGGAGGGCCCGTCCCACCACCTCACAGTAATGAAAGGCCTGGGATGGAAGCCCACAGTCCAACAACCGACAGGCGTACAAGAATTTATACACCTGACCACATCGGTAGACATTTCAGAATGACTGAAGGATAATAAATTAATCAACTGCTTTGGTTTTTATTTGAAGCTGCTCTGATAAGTTCAAAATACCTGAAAGGATGGTATCGTAGCACATTTACTACCAAGTGTCAGACAGTACTCGTATAACTCGGTGCACTGGATGGCAGAAATTGTGGCAAAACCTCCAAATGATTGCCTTGAGGAGAAAACAGAAGGATGATTATGCTTTTGTATGAGTATTTTTTTTAGCTGTGCAGAGACTGGACACAACCTGGACATTAGTTTATAAAATACACCCACACTTTGAGATGCAGCATGAGTTTTACTAAAAAACCCTATAAAACCCCAATATGGAACTCATTACAAAGTAATTAGGGCAGTCATTAACTGCATAATTCCTTAAAGCAGATGCCTTCAACCCTGTTCCTCATGAGCCACTGTCCTCCATGTTTTAGCTGTTTCCTGCTCACCTGAGCCAAACAATTAAATAACTTCCTCAGAATGTCATCAAGTTTAGCAGAAGCCTGTCAAGCTGGTGTGTTGAAGCAAAGAAACATCTAAAACACACAGGGCAGTGGGTCACAAGCAACAGGGATGAAGACCTCTGCCGTTATGTACTTCTGCAAAAAGGGGGGCCTTTACCTTTACTAACTTAGTGGGATTTAATGCATTGTTTAACTTAATCCTGTTAGATTCATACTTAAATAAATGTTTTTCATCTTCAAAGTAAAAAACTGAGTTATTCAAATGACAAAAACTCAGAAAACAAATATACTATCATTTGGTAATATTACATGAAATAAATTATACAGCCCTGAGGCAACACAATGTAAAAATACAGAAAAAAGGTGAACTCACTCATAAGTCAGTGTGATTCAAAGTGAATACATGCATGTGGTTTTAGTGGAAACACTTGTCTCAGATGAGCGGCAGGAAGCCTTAAAGCTCACCTGTGGCTGCTGCTCAGAAGAACCAGCCTCTCCGCCTTCTGAGTAAACGCCCCAAAGGGAACGCCTGCTGTCAGGTAACACACATGGGCTGCGTATACGAGGCCTCTGGAGGCTGTGCGGGGAAGAGCGACACCCTGCATCAGTCTGCATGTCTGCGTATGACAACCCGTCAGTCAGTGAATGTTTCTGTACCGAGAGAGTCCCCCATGGTGGCGATGGCCTTCTGCCGAACAGCAGGATTTTCTGTCTCATTAGAGAGCATAACAGCCAGATGGGGCCTCCAGTCTCCCCACTTTTCATTTCCACAGCACTGAGCACAGAACCCATAAAACTACTGATGTTTGTTAAGATATTTGTTGCCACAGGGTAGAATCATATCGTGTCATTTACAGTTGAAACATGCAAAAGTGTTATTAAGATGTTTACCGTGGCTACTGCTGGGATTCTCCCAGACAGCAGCTGGAAGAGAGTCTGTACAGGATCACTGGCTGCTAGCTGGCTTGTAAACCTGCCAACAGAGCAGCGCGTGTCACTTCACATCTTCACCAGGGCTAGCAGCTGGGCTAGTTTGCTAGAACAGTAACCGACCTATTTAAAGAACCTCCTTTCTGCCAATCGGTGCAGAAAAGTTTCACAGCACCCTAATAGCTCACATTCTGTCCCTCTCGTCAACCACGGATCTAAATCGGTCCAGGCCTTTCCCCAGACACCCCCTCTGGCAGCCTGACATTTGCTGCCGTGGAACATACTGCAAGCTAAAGCAAGACTGGCTTACATACCGGTAGTAAGTTTTCAGGAACAGCTCTTTAGTTGTGCAGTAAAATGTTTATTTTATTACAGAATATTTCTGAAGACACAAGCTAATTCTGTCTTTTCCCACACCTACCAGTCTCTGAGACAGATATAGTTCATGCTAATCCAGAATATAATCTGCAAGGAGGTGTTAATTGTCTGTCATGTGCTGCTCAGATCAAAGACAGATTTTGTCTCACAGCTCACAACTAAACCTTTAAAACATCTCACGTGTTGTGAGACAAAACTACTTTTTTAAACAGGAAGTGCAAAGAGAACCGCAGGTCAAACTTAAGTGTAGCTTCATTTCTAGCTAAAGAAACTGTATTTTATGTAAAAATGCAATGAGAAAGAGAATTATCAAAGTTCCAAAATTCAGAAATAAAACTTAAAATATAAAACAGTAGCTTAAAGCTAGGACAGGCAAAACTGCAGCTAATATAAGCAAACTAGTACATAAAGCTAGGACAGGTAAATATGTAGCTTTAAGCTAATAGCAAATCAATAGCTAAAAGCTATGAAAAGCAAAATAAAAGATGTTATTAACAAAACAGTAGCTAAAAGCTAATACCGTATTTTCACGACCATAGGGCGCACATAAAAGTCTTAGATTTTCTTCAAAATGTGCGGCGCGCCCTGTAGAGCAGTGCGCCCTGTGTGTGTGTGTGTGTGTGTGTGTTGTTGTTGTACTGGCGGACGTAGTAGAGAACACCATGAGAACGTTAGAGGGA
>JAVKLF010000083.1:18402468-18421244 GCA_034783495.1 Millerichthys robustus
TAAGGCGGACGTAGTAGAGGACACCATGAGAACGTTAAAAAGGGGCGTAGACTGTATATAAAACCAGCGCCCTATAAACAGGTGCGCCCTGTGTGTGTGTTAAATACAGTAATGGCACACAAAACTGAGACTGCGCCTTTTAGCACAGTGCGCCATATGGTCGTAAAAATACGGTATTAGGAAAACAGTAGCTAGTGCTAGGAAAAAGGACAAATGTAGCTAAGAGCTAATTTCAGCAAACTATTTGCTAAAAGTTACGACAGGTAAAAAGGCAGGTTTAAGCTAATATCAGCAAAACAGTAGCAGTTTAAAGTTAGGACGGGTGAAAATGTAGCTTTAAACTAATAGCAAATCAGTCAAACAGTAGCTAAAAGCTAATATTATTAAAAACAGTAGCTAAAAGCAAAATATGACGTAAATTTGTTAAAGATTTCACGACATTTTTCAAGAATTTAAAAAGTTCCTTTATTTGAATGAGGAAAACTGTAAATAAAGTTAAATATTTTTTTAAATCTTCAGTGTTACAAAAACCAAAGGTCATAGTTGCATAGTCCTGAATGAGCTGAACATTTTGTTATAGGAATGGTTATAATAGCTGAAGATTTGCTGAAGTAGTTACATTTCAAAAAGCAAACAGAAGAAACTATAAAAAAGAAAATAAAAGTGCGAATGCTGATGCCATATACACACTTAATTTGAAAAAAAATAAAAGTTTTTAAGATTAGACTTTGTTTAATTGATAAGCCGCACTTACAAAGCTTGTTTGAGCTCTCCTGTTTTACATCTCAGTGTTTCTCACCTGTTCAGTACTGTGGTGTATGACCTGCTGCCCATTTTGCTGGCCAGGAAGAGGGCGTGTCCCCACAGGCCGCTGCTCATGGCCGACTCCAGGGCCTCCTGAATGCAACACGGGAAGAATCGAGAGAAACACAAAGACCTCAGGACTCGTGCAAATTAGTTTGAAACGTTAGGCGACACACGTTTGAACGGCTGATTAAAAAATAATTTCAGATGAGGCAAGACAAGAAAATGTTTTAAAATAATTTTGATGTAAATAATGTTCTGAAAGGTTTTACAATCCAACAACCAGTGAGTGGCTTTGTGCCAATCTACCAGGAAGTTATTATTAAAGAGTGTTAATTGAAAAATATCAGAGCTTCGAGTTTTTAACAACTGTGGTCCAGAAGGTTGGGTAAAATTTCAGTGCTTATGAAAACCATGTGATGTTTGAGGTTTTACATAAATACTAAAAAAACTGTGACACCACAGAGATCAGTATAAACATATATAATAAACATCAAGTCAGGAGGACTGTGGAAAAACCAGAGTCTGTTATCAGATGAGACTTCTCCATCCAGAGATATAACCAGAGGCAAGATCATGAAAGGATGAAAGCAAATATCTGAGTTCAACAAAAAGATTTAATAAAAGTTATGTACAACCTTTTAAAAATCCAAATAACTGGAGATATATTTTTTAAAAAGACCTTTTTCCTTCCAGCCAGCAGCAGGTCAGTGTAGCTCTGCAGGGCTTTTTCAGGACTCTCACAGCCGAAGCTGCTCAGATCTCCTGTCAGCAGGTCGTCTCCTTTAGCAGGTGGAACTACGACGGTCGTCGGCTCGCTGAAGTCTATCAGCGTGGGAGCGTCTGAGCCCCAGCGCTCATCTGCATGTGAATCCTGCATTAGCAGCTCCGCTATGTCTGACCCAACAACTTGCTGAAACAAGTGGAAAAATGACGAGAACCGAGTTGGCTGCTTTGGTTATCGCTAGAAAGAAATGTTCTTCCACTTTATAAATGACAAATTACCCCATTTTGTCTGCAGAGAAGTATTAACAGATTCCACAAGAGGGCAGCAGAGCTCCTCTCGTGCAGCTTCGCATTTCTCACACAGGCCCCTGCCTTCCGCTGAGCAAACTCTATAGCATCCACTTTGTGCAAATCTTCCCTTTAAAAACAAAGAACATTTTTAACAAGTGCAATATTTTAACGTGTTTTTTATCAACATAAACTCACATGATGGTTTTTTTTTTTATTTCTCACAGCTTAAAAAAATACTTTTCAGTGATGTTATTCAGGTGTGAGCGTTTCTTCAGCAGGTGGTGCCTTACCTGGTCAGGGGTCCAGGGAAGTTTCTCATCTCCTGCTGTTCTTCAGTCTCACTCAGAATCACCTGTGCAGAAGTAAAAAAACAAAACGGTTTGTTTTAAAAACCTTAGTGAAGAATGACAAGTAATTTCCTGCAACCTATCTTCTTAATATCCCCAAAATAAGGTGATATTTAGTGTTTGGTACTTATTATGAGCAGAGAGAAAAATATTAACAGCTGTTTCTTCAGTGCTTATTGTTGTACAGTCCATGGGGAGCGAAGAGCTGCAAAAAATGTTACACAAATAACTTTTTTAAGTGTTATGTTCTTATGTTGTAGCACAGTGGTTTCCGACCTGAGGGGGTTCAAAGGTTATCGGCACAGAAAGCACAGGTGTGTCCGAGTTCAGCACCAGGGACCGCACATTGAACACATCAAATAGCTGTGCGTCCCAGGCAACGTTCCCAGTTATTGTCGCAACTTTCTCTGTCGATAATTTCTAAACCACAAGAGATATAGGAAATCTGATTTGAGCAATCCATTTCTGACAAATTTGTCTGTCTTTAATATGCTAGGACCACCTTCCCGCTGGAAAAAACTTGCCCTTGATCAAATATGGCAGCCATGTTCTGGAACCCCATTAAAAGGGGTTCTTCAGCTCCTGATGTTTTACTGAAATTATTTGTTGCCTAATAAGATCTCCCTTTAAGAAAAATCTTTATTTTAACTCTTCGCTTTGTTTTTTTCACCCGCCTCCATGCTGTGGATCTCCAGATGGCTGACGTTGTCGTGCGCCGACGAGTGCGGCGTGAGCCGCAGGAGCTGGCCCGCAGGCCCAAAGCGGCCCACGGCGTGAGGGACGGAGAACTTCAGAGGAGCTGAGGTCTGATGCTCTGCACAGGAACGAAGCAGAGGAGATTAGGAGACAAGCGTGGGAGCGAAGTGGGTGCGGGAGAAAATAAAATGTGAAAATTTGTCCACTTAACCTCCAGCAGACGTGGCAGAAGGTCCAGGGTCCGGGTCGCACAGATCTGCTCCGTTCATGTACTGACTCAGCTCGTAGCTGCTGGAGGACAGTCCTGAGATTTTGGAATTTTCTAGTGTCCCAGGATGATGGGTGAAACTCTCCTCGCCGTCTCTGCAAGGCCCATCTTCAAAGTTGTTGTAGTAACGCTGGGAACAGTCCTGCACCTGGTCATATCTGAAAAATACTTGAATGTGTGTATTTCCATGTTCCCTCTGTGTTTCAGTGTACACAGAAATGTTGTCCTCAAGTCAAAAACCCTTTGAGGAGTTCCAGGAAAAAGCAGTTGTGTTTACTGAATGCTCACCTGTATGCGTCTGAGTGGAGGTCCTCTGCTCCTTCCTGTTTGTAGGGTTTTTCATGGCATTTAGTTCTTCTTGAGGTTTGGGGACTCCACGGTCCACCCACTGGAAAAAGCAGAAAAAAATTATTCCAAACATAAAACCAAATCTTATTAAATGACTGTCAGCCCTAATTTTGACCAAAATGAGATGTAAAATAAAAACAGAATCCAATTTATAAATCTCATAAACCCATCATTTATTTATGCTTTAATTATTATTCATTTGTGCTTCTCTGATGGTATGGGGGTGCATCAATGCATATTGTATTGGGGAGCGTACACATTCAGAAAGGTTTATAGAGGTTTTAGTACAACATTTGTTCCCCATTCAGTATAGATTCAGTATGTATTCTGTTTTTATTTACATTTCATGTGACCTGGATTTGTAACAAAGCTTGGCTGCGTTGTTTACCTGCACCCTGTTGTCCGCGGAAGTAATCGTAATAATAACGACCGTCTCTGCAGTCCCAGCGGTTGTGAGGAGAATAATCAGAACTGTGCCTGAAAAGCAGAGGAGAATCTTGGTTTTAGTCAACAGATTGTTTTGCACAACCCAGCATGCACTTGGCAGGGTAAAGGAAAAGCAGAAATGTCCTGGGCTGAACCAAACCTTTTGCATCATTTGCTATTTCTGCATCAATATACTGAACTTTGAGCAGCATTGCAGTAATACATTTATACAACTTAAAAATCCACCTGCAGTCACATTTCCTTAGAAACACCCAATAACTATTATGAATCATTTGTTTGTCTGTTAGCAAAATGTCTCATGAGCCACTGGACAGAATTTAGTGATACTTTCCGAAACTAATCAATTGGTGCACATCTACAAATGATTCACTTCTGGAGTCTGTCCAATTCAAGATGGATGTCGCAGCTAATCTATGTTAGCCAACAAAAACGAGGCGATAACTCAGTCAGTTTTACAGGTATTGAAGTCAAACTTAAGGCGGTAGTAGCTGAGAGTCATTCACAACCTTTTGTATGACGTCTGCATCAGATTGAACAAGATTAGACCCAAACAGCTCTAATTCTCAGATTATTTTAATCTAAAACTTTGCATGAAAGGCAGCAGGTGATATGAAATCCTTTCAAGGAACGCTCAGCCTCTAAACCTGGACCTGTACCCACCTGGAAGGAGGTCTCTGGTATTCTTGCCACCCGTAGCCATACCCATACTGCTGAGAGGTGTAATGAAACCACTCCGGTCTGATGGGTGGAGGGGTGAAGGGAGCCAGGTAGCGGGGGTCAGGAGGCCCCCAGTGTCGACCCCCGTCTCTGGGCTCCGGCGGGAGACAGTTCACGCCCCATTCCCACTGAGCAAACCTGGAGTCTTCAGTTCTGTGGGAATACCGGCTGGAATCAGGCAAGTGCTGACCTCTCTGATCCATGGGAACACCTGAAGGAGGAAGACAGGAAGTTCACAATGTTTGGTTGTAGATTTAAAACATCAAAGAATTGTGCTGAAGATTGGTTTTGTGTGTGTTTGTTGGGGGATACTCACAACTCTCACACGCCAGATTCAAAGTCCATCCAGCAGCTGCCACATCACTTCATGGGAAACACACACAAGATAACAAACCGGATTGATAACAAGAAGATAAAGTTCTCACAACCTGGATGAACTCATTGGGGTTGAAGTTTGCGTTAATAAACATGATATTCTGACAATTTAAAGTGTGTGTTTGCTGTCTGGATTCTCACTAAGCTCAAAGTAAACAGTGACTCTGGTGACTCTGACAGCAGCAGTCCATCACTGACAGTAGAAAAAAAAATTTACTCACATTCTTTGCTCTGTGTGTTTTTCGCAGCGAGACAAAGCGTGTCCAAAAAAAGAAAAGTGCAACAACTTTTGGAATAGTTGATTCTTGCCACGTTGTCTTTGGGGAGGACGTATTAACACTGAGCTGGTCTCTGGTCAGGGTCGGCTGGTGTTTCAGCTACACACCGACGAACGGAAACTGACTTCAAATCAGAGCAGAAAGCGTCATAAACTAAAGCTTTTCGAGTTGTTTCACATTCCACCACCAGGGGCGCTACGTCCCACATGAAAACGTCACTGACCTGTTAACTAATCCTAATGAGCAAACTCTGTGTTAGGGTCCAGATTCAAGCATTCTTCCGGTTTGTTGAACTATATAAATATATACAGTACAATGTATATATAGGCTATGTGTGTGTATATATATAGTGAGTATAGTCCTCTTACTTTTACTTGTAATAATATTTCTGTATTATTTATTTCTCATTTAGTCAGCAGTACACGTAGTATTTTCACGTAGGCTAGTAGTTTTAAAACGCTGTTTCTATGCACAAAATACCACGTAGAGCTCAGTTAGTGTTTATCAGCAGTAGCCAGCCATAGCAATGAGATGAGGAACACAACATTTCGTGTTTAGACAAGCAAAATGTCAAAGTTAACCACAACTAACTGGCACTTCAAGGGTCACCACAATGCTCATGTGGCCCTCGGTGAAAATGAGTTTTACACCCTGGTTCTAAAGACTCTAGGAACCACAAGCAAATCTGCAGTCTGAGAGCAAAGTGCTCTGTTGGGAAAATATAGTTCAGATCCTCATGGGAGGTTGGTTGTTGAGTAGTTTTGTATGTCAGATTTAAACTTCTGCTTTGAATTGTACCAATAGAGCCAATAGAAAAAAGTCAAAACGGTAGAGACATGATCTCTTTCTAATTCGTATCATAAAACAGAACTAGAGTAACGTATAATCTTAATGTCCCTGATCATAGAACAAGTACTTGCCTCATTTTTTTATATTAAAACTAAAATGATATTAGTCTAAACGAGTGTGAATAAACATGAACTGTTAGTTAAAAGCTCTGAAGATTAATATTAATAGCCTACTATTAACTTTAACGACAGGCCTCGTTTATTTAAAAAAAAAAAAGTCCTTGTCCAAAATGGCCGCTGGGTGGCGCTGTGTTAACAAAAACAAACAGGTCAGGGTGAGCGCGAGCAGTGTGTTTGCACGTGACCGGCCCACCTCCAGTGGGACGGTTTTATGTAAATCATTTCTGGGCACTGGGGCTGTTTTACTACAGAGAAGTGAGTACGCCGGGTACTCAGAGACAGGGCCGGGCTCGGGTTGGGACTCTGCTGCGGGACACCTCACCGACTGGATGTGCAATATGACTTTTGAAGAAACCGGCGGAGACAGCTCTACAGAAAGGTATGTTAGTGTCTTACGTTAGTCTTTTTCTATCCTTTTGCATTTCGTTTTCGAGGTATCTAAGGTAATTACTAAACTTGACGTTTTTTTTTTTTGTTGCTTCGACGTTTTATTCATTGGCCGTTGATGGTTGTTAGCATTAGCGCTTCGTGGCTAAAGTAGCATGATGGCTATAAAATAAAAACTAAGACACATTCAGTTTCATCATAAACTGTCAGTCCTCACGTGACATTACGGTGACTTGTGCGTTCATTTTAGAACATTTGACTTTCGGTGTCATTTTGGTCAGGTGTTTTATTTTATTTCTCCAACTTGTTTGCTTCTTGTTTGCCCAGGATGGACTCGGTGGCTCAGGCTCTGGAGGAGGTGCTGAGCTCTGCCTTGCCTCAGGGTTGCATCACTGTGGGAGTGTATGAGGCTGCAAAATCTCTGAACGCGTAAGTTGGTGATAACTTCTCTGAAAACAGGATGAGTCTGCTGCAGTTTCTTCTCTTCCCCCACCGCCCTGTAACATTTTTCTTCTTCCTGACTGTCCCAGGGATCCGGACAATGTGGTGTTGTGCCTGCTGGCTGCAGACGACGAAGATGTGGCGCTGCAGATCCACTTCACCTTGATCCAAGCTTTCTGCTGTGAGAATGACATCAACATCCTGCGCGTGGGCAACATGAGGCGCCTGGCGGAGATCCTCGGTGGAGTGAAGCCCGGAGGGGAGCCCATGGACCTGCACTGCGTTCTGGTTACTGTAAGTGTCCTTTGGGTCCTGTCCTTCGTATGTGGCCTGCCCTGTGCGCACGTCAGGACTTTACTGCTCTAAGATTCTAATGTTGGCACTAGCTCATTAGTATGATTTAAAATGGCCCATTTGTTAGCACATATCCCATAATGCACTGCAAGATGTCATGGATGCACATCTATAACTGATTAATTCTTAGAATCTGAAACGGCATGCATGCTTTCTAAACCAGGAGATACTAACTGCTCTCTTCCTCCTGCAGAACCCTCAGTCGGCCCTATGGAAGGACCCTGCACTGAGCAAAGTCAACCGATTCTGCAGAGACAGCCGCTGTTTGGATCAGTGGGTTCCTGTCATCAATCTCCCCGACCGGTGAAGCCTGTCTTGGGATTATCGCTGTGTTGTGTATGCGTTCAGGGGGAAACTGCACAAGGGCCAGTGTTCATGTCAGCGTTGGACTTGTTTGAAAAGCCCTCCCGCCCTGCGCGAGGGTGGGGGGAGAATTGAAAAGCAAGGAAAAAAACAATCCAGCTAATTTACCAAGTCAGGGTAACGTTGGGGGCCAAGGAAGAGTGACTCAGCAGTTTCACGTTCCTGGATTTCCACTGCATGACTGCCAAGAAAGAAACTGAATCACGTGAGCCGTTGAGCGCACGCAGCGGGGATCACATGTGCAGCATTCTGGAGAAAAGCAGTCAGAGAGCCGGCAACGCACCAAGGACTGGACCTCACTGAGGGGGAACCAGTTCTGGCCAAAAGGAAAAAATATATAAACTTTTTATAAAAGTGTGACCAAATACAAGCATCGCTTCAGCAGCTCGTTTATTTATTTATCACTATTTAAGACATGTCACTTTGGCAAACCTAAAAAGGGAACGTTTTCTCTACTTTTTTTTATTATTCCTATTATAATTTCACGGTCAATGCAATGTTTGGACTTTTCCACAGATGTTTTTACTCGTTTTGATAATTGAAGGAGTTATTTATTGTGCATAGTTCACTGGAGTTTGCCTTGGTATGTGGAATGAAATAAACAACCAGCAGGTTCTCAGGATAGTTTTGCCTCGATGTTTTCCAGTTATTACAGGAAGTCATGCAATGTGTTTTTATGATCGCTTGCACAAAGTTCGCACAAAGCACAGCTTGTTTTCTCACCAAGTTTGGACTTCATTGTGGCATTCAACCAGGCAGGTTATACTACTTATTTGATGGATATTTAATTTGTCCCACAGCTTGCACCTCTGGGATTTAATATCTTTCTTTACGGATTAAAACATTGAATCTTATGAAAGCATTTTCTTTCAGTAAGATCCGAACCCCTCCACACTGACCATTAAGTGCGTCAAACTCGGCAAACTTGTTTGCATTTATGCAAACCAAGCTAAAATGAATGCCAATTGAAACGATTGAAGGCCTAATATTCATTAAAAGAATGCATATCGTATTTTCTAATAGAATTTTACGCTCTGAAGTTTAAAAATTATAGGGTTTTAACACAATTGGACAAACAATGAAAACGTTTTGTGCAGTTTCATGCAACATTATGATTATGTATTGAGGATGATTATAAGAAGCCACCGAACCAAATTTTTACCTCAATATCTGTAACAAAAATGTAGTCATTTTTGTGTTGGCTCATGTTCATGAACTGTGGCGTTCATCTTGAATTAGATGGACTCCAAATGTTAATCGGTTGTAGTTGTGCCTCCAATAAAAACTTTCTGAAAGTTTCATTAAAATCTGTCCAGTGGTTTATGAGATATTTTGCTAACAGACAGGCACACAGGGTAAAAACAGCTTGTTCTGACTTTGCGTTTTGGTGGGAGGAGATGAAAATATCAAAGGGGCATGGGGAAGGCCAGTTGAGGGTCTGTCTTTGCAAAAGGAGAAAACTAGAAGCTTTTGGTGCTCGTGCCGAGAAGGGAGGGACAAAGCTTTTGAACACAGAGGGTGACGAGACAATGGGTGCACGAGTCAGGGCTTTTCAGCTCTCTTATTGCTGGAGCTCTACAGCACTTTAGCTTCGGGGCTAAAAATAGCTCCATGAATGAAGGTGTTCCCTGTGACCACTGACAGCGCCGACAATAGAAGCACTTGTACTCCGCACCCAGTTTACCCTCAGAGGCTGCGCTGAAGTAAAAATGGCAGCAAGCCTTTCTGTATGGCAGGCTGTATGTGCATTTATTTGAATTTCTCGCTCTCAAGTGGAAATACTGATCAATAGCAAAAGTAGAACTAATGTAGGCCAACGACTGCAGCTTGACCTGAATGCAGGTGTAATATCACACCTGAGGAGTTATCTATAACTGATTAACTATTGAAGTCAACTCCATTTAAGGTGACTGCCATGGTGAATCAACCTTAGAAAAAATAACGCATACCACTTACGGTAGTCTGTTTTACACATATTGAGCTAAAAGTTGGTGTGGTAGTAGCTAAGCGTCATTCTCATCACACACTGTCAGAACAACTCTTGGCGGTGCCCCTGGTGTGAAGCTAGTAGGAATGATGTGGAATAAAACACACCAGTCTCTGTGCGGTCACACTCTTATAAATTACCACAGTTTTCCTTTTTTGACTTACTCATCCCTTGTTTTCCTGTGGAATGTGTTGATCAGCAGAATTGACACAGTTCCACTATCTAAATCTGACATGGGATGTTTTTTTTTTCTTCAGGAAATAGGACAGTAATAGCAGAAATACCAGAAAGCAGCTGACTCATGATTCATGAAAAACAAGCAGAGGAAAAAAAAGAACAATAATAACCTTTTGGCTTCTGAAAAAGTAGGTAAGATACTCAAGATACCGGAATATCAGCTTACCGAGTAATTCTCCACCTTTAAGAAATAAAGCTGTTACAAAACCATTAATCATCCGACTCGATCGAGGATGACAGTAATGTGGGCCAACGACTGCAGCTTGACCTGAATGCAGGTGTAATATCACACCTGAGGAGATGAGAAAACTGAGAAAGGTGGGTCACACGCAGCACCTGGGTTTATTGCGTAACAAGTGGCTCATGGCTCAGAAACACTCCAAATCAGAAATTAGGGCAAACATGTTTGTGCTCATGACCTTATTAGATCATCCACCTGCCTGACTCCACATCAGTAATCAACAGTTTTAGCCCCGGCCTAAACTGTTTAGTTTAACCCAACCTGAATAGATTTAGTGATTCTGCAAAAGGTTATGCTCTCAATTGTGAAGTATTTCACGTGTTGAGGTTCTTCAAATGCTGGGAATTGACAGGTTTCCAGAAAACTCTTGCTTTTGGAAATGCTTTTGTGAACTTAGCTGTTGTGGGTTCAACTGCCCCCAGAATGATTCTGGCCGTTCTGTCTCTGTTTTGCCATGACAGGGTTGTCATTGTGGAGAAATTCAGTCATGCATGTTTGAACCAGCCAACGCTGCTTCAGAAGAGGAAGCTGAGCTAGAAATGTTGTGAAGAAATGTTGAAAGGTGCCTCAGATGATTTCCAGACATCAATTTAAATGCAAAGAAATTGTTAATGAAATATTTTCATCATATTTATTGCAAAAACAGACCCAATTTCATCAGGAGGTGGAAGGAATACTATGAAGCAGTGTGAATAAGAAAATATCAATACACTGAAATATTGCGATATTTCTTGTCCTGATACTGTATCAATTCTCAAAAGCACTATTGATTTTTTTTTTTACTTAATGGATAAATGTTGTAACAAAAAATGTACAAATGCAGTTCTCACTGTTGTTCAGTGTTCTTCTGATTGCATAAAAATAAACAGAATTTAAACAGGTTTTATGCATGGTGTGCTCTTTATACTTTTTAATGGACTTTTTTTTTTAAATGGCCATCACCTTGCTTACATGATCACAATATATCAGGATATATCATATCGTGACCCTGTGTCGTGATATGTATCATATCACCAAATTCTTGCTAATCTGCAAGAAGATCTGTAAGAAAACTGCAGGACATTAAAATATTAATACTGTAAAAAGCTCTGTAAAGTTTTGGAAAACTGAGTTGTTGTTTTTTTGTTTGTTTTTTTTAGCTGGCAAGTAAAACCATTAAGTCAAAAGATTTCATCCACGATATTATAGGAAACAATCAAATTAATAACTTAGTTTTAGTTTCTTTTTACTGTATTTACAGAGCGTTAAGGTGTTCGGTGTGTCATAGGAATCATATACATATATAACGTTTTTTTTTGTCATAAACACAAATACAAATTCACAAATAATAATCAATTTTGCAATTAACCATAAATAATTACAACTAAGTTTTAACAAGAAAAAAAGTGTCACAAAACACGTATTTAAAGATGTCACATGACAGAACTGCAGATTAAATAGATAAGATAATAAATCTAACTAGATAAGATTTTCATTTTAATGCAACACGTCATTCTGAAATAAAGTGACACAATTAAAATTCTAAATTTAAATTCTCCCAGACATCTGAACAGCATTTAGTTTTCACAGTTTATGAATAAAAGTATTTTTTACAAAAGGTAAAAGAATGAAAGTTTCCCTTCAAGAATAAAGCCTCAGCTGATAAAACAGATAAATTAAGCTGCTCCTCCTTTTGCATGAGCCCGTTTGCAGTTTCAGCCACGTTAGCGTGCTAAAATCAGAATTATAGACGCGTCGGAAGGTTTTAGTCTTTAACAGTCGCTTCATACTCATGCCCTGTGATCCAGTTGGATGAATAAAACCCTGACAAAGCAGACAGTTTTACAGAGAATAATTTTGATAAAGTATTCGGTAAAATGTTTAGGCTGGAAAAAAAATATCTAAGAAACAAACAGAATATTATGAAGGTTGGTGTTTTATTACCTCCCCTTACAAAAAAAAAAACAACAAACACATGAATATCACGTGAAAATCTGCAGGTTTCCCGTGTTATTTCATGTCATCATATATATCATGTATGACATGTGATGTTTTTATGATCACGTGAAAAAGCAGCGCAGGTATTTCTTTTTAACTGGAGCTTTCACTCTGCTGCTGTGTCGCTTCAGTTTTTAAAGTTAGAAGAACCTTGAAGCCACCATTGGGTCATCATACAAACTTTTATTTTTGTTGGAGCTAAAGCCTATAGGTAGTCACCAGTGGTGGGCATAGTTCAACTAATCCGCTTAGAGCAGAACTAGCTTCTCATTTAGCAGATTTAATTTTTTAGCTAACTTTGGAAACTTTTAACAGACTGATTAGCTTCCTGTAAATAAGGTTCCGCTAATTTTAAGTTCACTAAAAAATTTCTGAAATGCTAAAACTTATATTTTAATGTCTTTTATCCCAAATTAAATAAAAACTACGCCCTCTTACAAGCAGTGCAGGACGTGTAAGGCACTGTGTGTGTAGCATGTAGCATCTTTAGCAGGTAAACTTCAAATTAGGATCATCATAAAGAAATAAAAACATTTGAAAATATTTAAATAACTAATACAAAAATTGACAGAGTAAAATATGGTACAGAAAGTATTTCCTATTTGTCGTTTAACTGACTTCAAACAGTATTTTTAAAAATGCAAACTTGATCAAAGAAATGCTTTTATTCTGAAAGGGGTAAACTGGAAGTATCACAGGTTAGACAAAGCCATTAACCACCTTCAAATTAAACCAATAAAAAACTTAGTAAGTTTGTGTCAGCTCAACAAGTCTTCAACTGGAAGGAGATGAAGACGTGTAACACAGACTGACTGACAGTCATTTTAGCAAATTAGCTTTAGCGGAACTAAGACTCTTGTTTAGTGGATTAGTGGTTAGTGAAGCTAACTTTTTGCTTAGCTGTGCCCACCACTGGTAGTCACAGACCCAAAGGCAAATAGGGCTTTAGTTCTTCCAAATTGCAGAAGCGGAGTGAAACAGTAAAAAAGAGAACACCAACCTTAAGGCGAGTTGTGAACGTTGTTACCTTCAGGAGAGTCACATGAAAATATAAAAAAGAGCCAGCGTTTAAATGCAACGTTACAAAACAGAGCAAGGTTTCTTGTCCTTGAAAGGGTTTTCCGAAGCCGGGATGCCCATGAGCAGGGGGTCGTTCTTGGCGTGCTCTCCACAATAACGCATCAGGTCTGATGATGCCTTGGACACCTGCAAAAAAAAGAAAACAACAATACAACACCAAACGTTGTATGATATGGATCAGCAACAGAAAAGTAGGACACACGTTCACAGAAGTGACAACAACTGCAGATATAGACCCACTTTTATCCTCTCGATGCTGGCCTCCATCCTCAGCTGCTGCACCGTCCGCCTGGCCTGAGCGGTTCTGCTGGAGCTCTGCATTCTGGATGACATCTCAACTTATCAGGCAGATGTGCTTAAATCTATAGGAGGGAGAAGTACAGCTGATACATGGAGCTGCGTCTGTGTTATTGTGCTTATTAAAAGTGACAGAGGTAGTATTACACTCTCCCTGATCTTCATGTCCAGCAAAAATACATTTCAGAGCCAAAATATGCCATAAAGCACCGAACAAATAATCACTAAGCGTGTATTTATTTTTAATTTACACGGCTGCCACAGCCAACAGACTTCACAAAACATAAAAATGGTTATAATTCAGTCAATTCTTCAGCTAGGGAGCTAAAATTGGATGTAGTTGTAGCTGCTACTCATTCTTAACACATACTCCAAACACAACCCATTGTGCGTAATCTTTGCCATTAACTGCAGGAGTCAACATTGAGTGTCTGTTAGCAAAATATCTCAAGAACCACTGGGCAGATCTGAATGAAACTCTCAGAAAGTAACAACTGAGTGTACAACTATGACTGATAAACTTTCGGAGTCATCCTGATGAGAGAGAGAGTTGCAAAAATGTGTGTATTATATTTTTTTTTAAATGATGCTGACGAGGCAAAACCATATCAGGGTTTTCACTTTGTGCAAAAATAATAAATAAACTTAAAACATCCCTCTTACATTTGTTAAAATGCTCTGGTTATTGACAAAAACGAATCCAAACAGGGCTCATACTGTAAATCTAACAGGTGAGGCTTCTGACATGTTTAATTATGTTTAATTGACATGACCGTGCAGTTTCTCAGAAATGACTGTTGACTTAATGTTCAACCAACTCAAACTACGTAAGAAGCCCTGAGCCAACCTAACAGACTTTTGTTAAGCAATTCCTACTTCCAGGATACGATGGTTTGCTTTTACCGCTCTCATTACGTCACTCCTTGTTCTACATGAAGGAGAGGCTGCACTGCTGGTGTTTTTTTTTTTCATTATGTCACTCCGGCCAACACTGTTGCACAGAATGCAAAGAGGAAACAGACCTTGAGCAAAGCCTGGTGTCTCCTGTCTCTACAGAACAAAAGACAAAAGAACGAGGAACAGAAGGTGATGTATTTAGTTATTAAGAAACCTTCTTTACACTCAACAATGGTTCAGCTCTGATCCTGCCCAGCTTTTTGTTCCTGGAACAAATGAAGAAAACCCAACAGGAAGTGGCTGTTGGCAGGGGGGCTGATCAAAATAACCTTTAGCATGTGGTACAGTGAATGTTAGCCCTGTGCTCTGGTGCCGGATACTATGGAGGAGGGGAACATGTGGAAAATGCAAGCGAGATGAAACGGGGACAACAGCAGACCCCAACTACAGAGAGGAGAGAAGACCCCCTCTAATCCACCCACTCCCCTTCCGCTTCCTCCGCAGGAAACGGGGTCGCCAGTTATCCTCCAAAGCGCGACTGATTAAACGTTGGGGCGGAAGCTTTAAAAATGGCAGCTAAACACAGAATAGCAACCAAGAACTCGAACAGAGAACCGCTGCTGCTATAAGTAGAACAGAAGATTTTTTTCTTCCCCAACCGATTACAGACTTTACATTTCAACCACATGTGCATGCTCCCAGTCAGGCAAGAATAACACAAGATGCTGTCACAGGTTCTGCTTTCTTGACCTTTGGATTCATTGTTCCAGGCCGTATCTCGTGTGTCAACACAGCTGCATTGTTCAAACACACAACAGCAGCACCTCGGCCTGAGTGGAGAGCTGCGTCACGGCGGTGGAGTAATCGCTGCATCACTGCAAACTAGAATAGTTGCACTTCAACTAGCGGTAACCTTAAAGCACCTGGTGATGAAGAATAAACTTTACAACCCATTCCTGTTGGACAAGTAGTTCGAAAACTCATCTTCTAAGAAATTACAGGGTGAGTCAAAAGTAACAGGACACCCTTGAATTTTTTTTTAGAACAAAAGATAAATATCTGAATACCCCAACACATGATGGATGAGGGAGCCTATTTTTGGAAAAATTTGGCCTTGATGCAATATGGCGGCTTTCGAAATAGCGGTCATGTTTTGGACATAGCCTAAAAGATATAGGCCCCATCACTAATTACTTACTGGGGTATTCAGATTCGTCATTTTCCTGTTTGAAGTGAAATGTGAAAATGTTTAGTTATGTGTATTAGTTATAAAGACGTTGCAATGACCTGGTCCAAGTCCAGACCTCAACCCGACTGCTGTTCGTGGACCGTTTTATACATTTGCTGTGCAAAAAATGTTCATAAAGCTCCATGAATCAAAGCCACGTTGTAAACAAGCATGAGCTGAACCTTCTCTGCAGTGACACGAGAGACTGATGAGGTCATGAAGACAATAAACAAGTTATTGAAACTAATTAAGGATTTGCTCATAAAGATTTTATAAGCTCATGAATCACAGGATGGAGCTAGTTTTCAGACCCCACTTATGCATTTCGAAGAGATTCTGTTAAAATAAAGCACAAGAACTTTAAAAACGTGCTTTTTATTTTTGGTATTTGTTCTTTGTGTTGCTGATTTTTAGTTTTGTACCTTTTATCAGTTCAGATCTGAGGTTTCTACATTGACATTCAATACGCCAAAGGTCTAATTTAAATACAGCAAAGTATAAAAAGTATATGAATAAAATACAATTTCTCTTTGATGTGCTTTTTAGTCTTTTGGACCATAATTGCTTCTCTGTCCTCAAAGGTTCAATGTTAACTAAAACCTTAGAGTTTGGCCGTTTGAGACCTTGACTTTAAAATTTGCTATGAAAAAAAGTGTGCCATGACCAGCTTTCATAAAAAAAATTGAAAAATTCAACAACAATCATGCTTTTGAAAAATTTTAACAAATAAAATCAACATTATGGAGAAAAACAAAGTGCATTTAGATTTGGTTGAAGATTCACCTGTTAAATAATAGCTGAATGTCGTCGAGCAGTACCGAATATGATCCAGGTTTGATTAGCAGCTTGATTTTGTTGAGTGCTTTTTGATTTTCATCTCCTCCTCTGAGTTTATTACCTATGATAATAACATTTCTGCAGCAACAGGATTGCATGAATTTACGTATTAAGCACAAGGTTAAGCTCACTGATGTCGAACTGAAGTGGGTAGAAGGTCAGTCGGGAACTAAGCGTTCTTTTCTACACCTCAGCAGCACAAGGAGACATTTTAAGACTATTTATGTTGTTAGTGAACACTCAGGTCAGACGTGTGGCTTACAGTCAGGAGGTGAACGGGTTTAAGTACAACTCCTGCAGCGCTGCAGAATGACTCGCAGCTCTGTCTGATCTGAGGAGGCTCTCCTCGTGTGGCAGAGTGGTGGTCAGGTTTACACAAACCCTGCTGCTCCTGACAAACTGCCTCCTGACCGAACGCATTTCAGCCGTTTCATTTTTCTAAGATCTTCTTTAAGGCGGTATCTCACTTGGCTCCAACTGTTGGAGACTTGCTGGTGACTCAAATTGAGCTCGATATTGCAGGAGAATAGGCAAAGTGTTTTGTTCAGTCTCGCTGATTTCTGAATGCTGGCAACCAAGTGACCTGTGAACCATGCAGCAGCATTCTGCAGGCCACGTTTGCTATTCTTGACATTTTAATATGTGCAAAAGATGCAAATCTTTACTCTAGCAACCATTCCAATATTTATGGTTTCATCTCCTGGCGTATTAAGAAAGTGATGACAGGCAGACTGGCACCAGTTATTTTTATTTTTTACCAGTATGCGGACTTAAATTAGTTTTTTTGCTTTTTGTGCTATTTTAATGAATAATTATTAAATCCCCTCACAACATTCATCTCATTCACATGGTTTTGCCACAATATAATATTTTACCAGAATAAAGTTGAAATAATACGAGAATAAAATCATAACATTACCAGAAGAAAGTTGTAAAAGCCTTGAAAAAAGCTCTATCGAAGCTTTTTTTCTCATTGAAACATTTTTCGTGGAATTTTATGACTTTCTTCTGACAATATTGCATCTTTATTCTGCTATACTATGCCTATGTTCTCATATTTCGACTTTATTCTTGTACAACTTTATTCTGGTGATAATATAACTTTGTTAGTCTTAATGTGTCGGCAGATTATCTGTTACTCAGTCAAACAAAAGTGACGCATGCAAGATCACGCTACATCAATAAATACTAAAAGCGTACACTTCTGCATGACACGGTTTGTTTAATTTGTTGTTGTTACTATGTGAATGGACATATTGGCTGAGCTTGAATGGAGTGTGATTATGCTGCTGAATTTATCAGTTTGCTTGGAGCTAAGGAAAGTTTTGACTGACCAGATTCAGTTTTTAAAATGGCGGAGCAGAAAACACCGATGTTGTCTCTTCTCTGTGCTCTACATGTCTAAACTGCCCAGCAACGACACAGGGGGACACCCACAGTCCACCGTTGGAACGGGGATCTGCATTTAAATCCTCAATAGGCTCTGAGGCTTAGGCTGTCTGCATTGTCTCTGCTGGGCCTATCTGTATAGTGCCATGCTCACAGCCGTTATCTGTGCATTGTAAGGGGACAGAGGCAACTGGAACAGGAGCCTGAAGCGTTTTTTTGTTTTTTTTTACAAGTTTAACTGCGCCCTCATGAGCTTTAATCTCATCCAGCCTGATACCATCAGGGAGCCAGACCATCCAGAGAAACAAACCCATTACTGCGACAACATTCCAATCTGTGCACCAACTTCACTGATTACGATACAAAACTAACACCGTGGTAACGGGGCGGTCCTTCTCATTTCACAGCCGTCTTATTCAGCTGACCCGGACTGCGTTAGGTGTGGCCACCGTGGGCTGAGGCCTACAAAGGCTCCAGCCCCTGAACTTAGACACAGCCTGTAAGGCTGCGGGTGATATGCGTTCTAGCAAGAAATGCGTGGACTTGCATTTCTCTCTGGGCTCCACGTTTTATGGTGCACCTTTCCCATGAAATCTGCAGTGAGGTGTAACTGCTGACGGTGAGGTCAACGACAGGACAGCAGATTCTCACTCCAGCTCCTGTCACCCTGTCCTGTCCTCCCACCTGGGCCCCACGTGTAGAAAAACCGGTTCCTCTGGGAGCTTGTGTGTGTGTGTGTGTGTGTGTGTGTGTGTGTGTGTGTGTGTGTGTGTGTGTGTGTGTGTGTGTGTGTGTG
>JAVKLF010000083.1:18429591-18442651 GCA_034783495.1 Millerichthys robustus
GTGTGTGTGTGTGTGTGTGTGTGTGTGTGTGTGTGTGTGTGTGTGTGTGTGTGTGTGTGTGTGTGTGTGTGTACAGTCACAGCTGTTCTCCAAAGTAAAGCTGAGTTATGAAAGAACTTCATCTGATCTGATGCTATTAACACTGAGGTACCGTGAAGAGCATCCATGGATCACAGCTTGCTTTGAAGTTTTTCAACTAACTTTTTTTTTGTTCTCCTAACACCTGGAATTCAAGTGGAGCCAGTTAGAAATCTCCAAACCAGGAGATGATCTCATCCCCACAGTTTAAACATGGTCTCAGGTTCCTACCTGCTTTGCTGTAGATGATTTCCAAAACGTGTAGTTTTGGATTTAAACCGCATTTCTGTTATTTTATTCACGTACAAAAACAACAAGATGTTCAGAGTGGCTCTTTCAACAATGCTAATTCTCTGATGATCATTTGAACACAGTGCAAGACTATAAAAATAATGATAAAGATAATTGATTAGGACAAATAATATGGGTTTTTTTCTGTTATGTAGAGCAGAAAACATGGCAAGTCAAACGTAATGCCCGGTTCACATGTCAAGATTTTACACTTTTTGGTTGATTTTAAAAGACTAGGAGACTAATAGAGGAAATGTTGTTTTAAATAAAGTTAAATAATTAAAAAGTCTAAAAGTTACAAATACTAAAAAATGAACATTTTGATGTATAAATGTTAAAAAAAACAATGCATGCTGAAGAAGCTTTGATCCAGGAGAAACTATAGAAAAACAATAGTGTAATTGCTGACTTTGCAGAAGTAATACAAACGTTGGATGAACTAATTTGGGACTAGCATCGACAAGGTTTCTTTTTTTCTTTTCCCAGCCTTCTTCACCTAGATACTGAAAGTCTGCTGTCCATCCTGACTTGGCTCCTGTGAAACGGCACGCAGAGCTCCATAAAAGTGCCCTCAGGGAACGGCTGAGCGGAACAGGTAATGAACTCTTAGAGCCGTCACGCTGGCTGTTCTTTGCTTTGTCCCGACGTACGCAATTACTCGGAGACAACGGAACCACGCAAAGTGACAGCAACAAGCAGGGAGCAGGAAATCTGCTTTTGTGTCTCGGCGTCACGAGTTAAAACGACAGATCCCACTCAAGCGAGCGTGTGTGGTCGTCTGCGCGTTAATGACCGTGAACGTTTCTGCAGGCAAAGCAGGACATCTTATTTCCTGAGTGGGAGACATGAAGGCAGTGAGATTTTTGCACAGTTGACTTCACTGCACCAAACTGTCTCCACCCTATCATGGGAGAAAAACTCCCACTAAAAGAAAAGAAAAACTCAGTTATAGACTGTATTTGTTGAGATCCCCAAAGGAGGGAAAAGTGAGCTGGATGAAAAGAAGAGGCAGGGGGATGGGGGGGAGGGGGCTCAGTCTCTTTAACTAACTACCACCACTTCCTGGAGTCCTCAATGTGCACGATGTGTCTCCCAACAACTGAGCTTTGTCTAGACAGAAACAAACGCTTTGCTCACCGGATAGGAATCTGATGAAGCCACAGCCCCTGGATCTCACACCACCTTTAGGCTGCTGCTCTCCTGCTGCAAAGAACAATCAAGTCACAGCTCCGATTGTCACAGAAATTCAGTATTTACACACCCCCAACTCACTGCACAAGCTCCTTATTTAAAACATAAATAAATAAACACATTATTTAGATGTTTATTTGCAAAGACCCAAAGGATGTGCAGTGGAACAAAATGTGCACGATGCATTTGGAGCATGCAAAGACCATTCCTGGCTACATCAAAGTCAGAATGGTAGAAAAATGAGAGCAGACTTGCATTTTTCTGTTAGAAAGAAGGTTGATCTAATCAGCACGTCAAGTGCTGATAGGACTACTTCTTATGGCTGACTTGGATTGCTTCTTGTGATGAACAAGAGACAGAGGAACGGGGGGAAGAGATGGAAGGGGTGGGGGAGGACAACCTTTTGACCTCTCCGACATGAATGATTCCCCTCACCTCTCTTTTCTTTTCTTTTCTTTCCTGTGAACTCTGGAGCACCTCGCAGCTGAGCGAGCGCTGAAGTGCACTCGACTAAGAACGTGGAGGAGAGGCCTGCAGACGTAACAGCAGCTGACTTTGACACTGGCTCTGAATTGTCCTCACGGGGTCTCTCCACCTATGAGTTGCAGGTTTGCCCCTGTGTCACCTGGCAGTAAGCAGGCAGTTTAGACACAGTAGCCAACTCGTAGAAAACGTTACTGAGATACTGAGAACCTATACAGATACCAAAAATGTAGTATCGACTGGTATCGATACTACATTGAATGTGTGACAGTTTACATGTCAAGTTAAAAGTCTGTCAGATCCATGTTTAAGAAATTTATACAAGTTGAAAGTAAATCTTACTTGTTTGTAAAATGTTTCAATGTGTTATTTAGGGACTAAACCACTAAACCATAAGTCATTGCACAAACAGTTGCATGTTACGGCTTTTATTTTGACAGGTTGCTTCTGCCAGTGGAAGCGAGCCTTAGTTTTGTGTCAGAAAAGCTAAAACTTTCATTTTGTTGTAAAACTTCTGGGACCATAAATGCAACGTTTATCAGAGAAGTGTTGTCGATGAATTCCCAGCTGTGGAGGAAGACAACGAGGATCGTGACAAAAAACGAGGAAGAGCAAATTTGCAGAAAATAGGTGGAATCCGGTTACCGGTATATATTTACACATGATGGAAACAGAAAGTAAGATTAACAGAGGCAACATTTTAGGTAATAAAACCCAACACACTTTTGCATATGATAGAAGGACTCTGGCCCCAGCACAATAAAAGCAATAAAGGATCACAGGAAACACTCTCGAAAACTTTTCACAAAACTTGCAACACTTCCCAACTTTGATTGCCAGCCTGAGTGTTTTGATCTGCTGTGTCAACATTAGCAGAATGAAACTGAAAGTGAAGCTGCATTCTCCGACATGCACATGACCACAAACCAGTAAATTGCGTATGTAAGAATATTTGTCCCATCGTGGAATCACTCAGACCCAGACGAGTCAGCTTCTTCAGAAGGGGAGGAATATTCACTTGAATTCCTCTTTAATTGCAGATATATAATTCCAAGTAAGGCACTTTTACCTCAGTCAGCTTACATCACTTCCATGATGTGATATTCAGCTACAGTCTGGTGCAAAGCTCAGATAGGGAGTCTTTTTTTCAGTCATGCACTTTGGAGTGCTATAATGCTGTATTCATTCAAAGCACCGACCAGGATCTCACAGGGAAAGTATGTGCGGGCTGGTTGGAGTGGTTTGTTTTCAGAACAGTGTTAACTCCAATGGAACGCGGCTGCAGAGCCGAGCTGCATACCACCCTGTTTCTCCCCTAATGAACATCAATCAAAGGCACATTTTGAAGCACAGACCACCAAGTGTATACTTGCAAGGGAGGGCAATTAACTTATTTCTGGACTAGAAAATGTTTCCTTTGCCACTGTCTTGTGAAGGAAAATATTTTAGGAAAAAAAACTCAAAGCAGGAAAAAGCAGCTTATAGAAAAGAATCCTAGGCATGTAACCAGTGGCCGGGCAAATTTTCTGGGCAGGGTGACATCCTGCCAACTGCTTGGTCTTCCTCTGTTAACTGCCAGACCCAGAGTGTTTGTTAACTTGAGGCCAACATTCCCTCAACGACTAAGAACAGCAGAGACCAGGGTGCCTGGAGAATTTTTTCAAGCACATTTTGAGCAGTGGCTACAAAAATCATGATTTCAAGCAGAAAAGTCTTACTTTGTCATTTTCTCTGTGTGCTAGCAAAGCTTTTTATTTTTCCAGCTGGGAAATTTCAATATCCAAATATTATTTGAGGTTTCCTCTTTAAAATGGCATCAAAAGTTCCTCATTAGAATAACCTAAAAATAGGATTCAGACCTAATATCAATGAGTTCTCCTGATTAGGAAGACAAATCAAGGCATATATCCAAAACCACCCATGATATCAGGATGATCCAGGTATTGAAATGTAGCAGAAAGTGTTTGTGTGCAGAATGCATTAGGTCAGGCTATGAGTGAAGCAGAATTCAGCTGATGTGAACACTGAATATGTGCATTTCTGACTTACATACATGATTTTTTGCCTCCATTTATCAAATTGCTAGATATTGCATTTATGTTAATCTGTGTTTGAAGAAATAACTTTGAAAAAACAAAAGTCTTACCATAAATCTCAGTACCTCAATGACCCCACTAGATCGAGACCCCTCCTGGTTTAAGGGTTACATGTGTGGTTTTCGTGTCATGTTATGTGTTAGTAGCTACTGCTGGATGTTGGGATCAATAAAGTTTCTATTCTATTGGTACATAAATACAAACATTTTTTTGATAAGAATGGATGTTTAAAATGGGCCTGAAATTTGAAAGGACAGACGAGTCAAGATTCTTCAGCAACAGCTGCACAGTTATAACAAACTAATTTTTTTTAACAAAGTGGTGGAAATGGCCTACCATACATATTTATTCAATATGCAAAACGAGTGCACTTTTCCATTAAGAGATAACAACATCTTTCTCTGATGAAAAGTCCAAGGATTTTGGACTCAGAGATTAAATCTCTCATCAACATTAATGTTTGTATAAAATTGCACACATCTTTATTTATGTAATCTTTGCTGAAACATTAAAGGCGCAATAAGCAATAACTAAAAAGTAGTGATGTGAAAAACTAATAGCATCTTTTTAGATGGAATACGGTATGACGTCACACGCCGTCTCTCTGTGTTGTTCTCCAGTCTCTTGTTTACCACACCTGCATGTACATGCAAGCACAATAATGTGAGTAGCTGCCACTCAAGACTTAGCCCCTCCCTTCCCACCGCAAGAGCAGGGTAGCATAGAAGCAAAATGGTGGAGATTGCAACAAAGTCGACAAAGTATGGAAAATTTGCCAAAATTAAGAACTTTTGCTAACAGCATTAACAAGTTGTGTTACTTACTTCTTCACTCACGTCTTCTTCACACATCTTGTTTTGGTCTACAGACACTGCTCAATGGCACAACCAGTGGTGAAATTTCGTTTTTTGCTCCTTTAAGGCCGTACACCAAAAGAAACAAAAAACCAGAAAGGGACTCGAGAATAAAAACCTGACATAAAAACGCCTGGCTGCGATTCTCTTCCAAACAGAGAAGCTGGTGCCTGACAAAGCTGTTTTTGTGAAAATCCCATCCATGAAAACAGAATCTGTGGTGACCTAGTTGTTGAGTGGGCTGCCGGGGCCAACTACAGTAAACTTAAGTGATACAAAACAAAGCTGTAAATCAGGAAATTATACAAATACTGAGCAACAATTCCGTGTGGTAGTTGCTTAGAGTACTAACACATCTCAAAATCTTTCACTACAACGCATGAAGTTTAAATAAAAAGGTTTGATTTTGTTACCTTGTCAGAACGAGCCTAAAAGTCTAACGTAAAAAAAGGTGATGGGTGACATTCATCCCTTTAAAGCAATCCGTTTAAAAAGCCATTGAGTTGAAGAATAAAAAGGAAAACAAAGCAGCTGTAGAGCTCTTGTTCACCTTCTGCGATGCTTTTGTAACCTGAAGCAAAGACTTGATCAATGTGCCTGTCCTACTTCAAAGCCAACATGAGTCTACATTACATCTGTGGAGACAGGACAGCTAAACTACAGGTTCAAGGCACCAAGAAAAACACCTGATTTGCCCTCAGCTCCATCAGTTCCAAGCACATAAATACCTGTACAAAAGTAAATCTCTGTTAGTATAAGATTTGTTTTTACAAGCAACAAAACAGTCCTGAAATGAGAACGAAATGATGTCTGAATTCATTCAGTTCTGTCTCCTGCAGATCGTTATTTTGTTTCTGCACTGTTTCGTGTGTCATGAGTGGTAGAAGAAAAGGAAAGAACCACAATTGCAAACATTTTCATCGACTGCCAATAAAAAGTAAATGGCGGGCATTTATGTGGATTAATGAGCAGCACGATGGATCAGTGGTTAGCCCTGATGTCTCACAGTAAGAAGATCCTGGGTTTGATACCTGGTTTCGACCTGGGGGTCTCTCTGTGTGGAGTTTTTGTAGGATTTCTCTGAGTACTCCAGTTTCCTCCCACAGACCAAAAACATCATGTTAGGTTGCCTTCAGGCCTCCCTCGCAAATAAGATCTGTGATCTCAATGGGACTTGCATGTTTAAATAAAGGTCAATAAAGGTTTTGTCTGCATTTGTGTCTTTCTGTTAGCAAAATAATTCATGAACCACTACGCGGTATTGATTGAAACTTACAGGAAGTTATTAAAGGACATATATCTACAACTGATTGATTTCTAATGATAAACATGCCGGCTGCAATAGTCAACTGAACATAAAAAAAAAAACACAAAACTGGCTTTAATTAAGTCAGTTTTACAAATACTGAGGTAACGTCTGGTGTGGTAGTAGCTGAGACTGATCCCAACACATATTTTGAGTGATCACTCCCGGGTCCGTGAACCAATCAATGAGCAGCAGTAGCTGACGTCATATCAGGCCGAGCGGCCTGGCCCAATTGGAACCACAGCTCTCGGGGTTCCAGAAAGAGGGGTGGAACTGGGCCCTAAAGGCTAATGAGAACATGCAGAGCCTGAGATTGAAGCCAGCCAGGCCCTGGTCTTGCAGTGCAAAAACGCCTAAAATACAGAGCTAAAAATTGACATGGAAGCAGCTGAGAGTCATTACCAGTGTGATTCCACGTTTGACCAAAACTTATTATTATTAACCACTTTTCTTGTTGCATGAAGAAAAGCCACTCCTGCTTATAATTCACTCTCGTGAGAAGGTGTGTGCCAGAGAGAGAGAGAGAGAGAGAGAGAGAGAGAGCGAGAGAGAGAGAGAGAGAGATGATGCGGACAGGAGGGAGGTTTGTTTTAAGAAGTGTTGAGCGTGTGTGGGAGGGAGCGGTGTTCAGGAAATAGAGGTGGTGCAACAGAGCAGGAGGGAAGAGGACGTCCATATATGAGCAGATGTCTGCGAAACAGGATGGATGACGTTCATCAGAGCCATGTCCTCCACCCTGGGATCTCCCTCGGGCGTGACAATAAGAAGCAGTAAATGTGTAAGCCTCCTCCTACATGTATAAACACACACCCAAACATTTGAATCAATCTGGCACACAAGCCTTCGTTTGTTCAGCAAACATCCTACGTGAAACCTTTCTGTTGTGGAGTTGCCACTACAAACAGGTGTAGGAAGTGAATGGGGTTATGTTAAAACTAATTATTTCCGTCAAACACGAGCTGCCTTTTGTTTCTGCTAACTTTACACAATAACCAGATGCCTGGCCAATTAGCAACACAGCTGCAACATGAGCAGAAAAAGTCTTAACTCAACGTATGTGCCAACTGGGTCACAATTTATCTCTCAAGCTTTATTGTGTGAAAGCTGAGTCAGCAGTCACACAAATGTTTCACCATTTTTAGTAAATAAATGGATTGTTCATTTTTTTGCAATTTAAATACTACTGCGTAGTTTGTGCTATTTTAGCCACTTATTTATCAAAACCTTCAGCTCATTCAGCAGATGGGTCCACAAGTTTTAACTTTTTTACTTTTTTTGCCTTAGAAATACATTGATGTCTCTTTAGTTTTTGCTAAACATTTTTTATTTATTTTAGCGTACTTGCTCAGTTTTGTCTTTTTCTGCTACTTTTTAATTTTGAACTACAGTCTGCTACTTGTAGCATTTACCTAGTCTTAATTGTTTAAGATTTTTGCCATTTTTATGTTTTAGACTATCATTTGCCATTAGCTAGTCCTTTGCTAGTTTGCTAGTTTAGCTAACCTTTTCATACTTTTAGCTTCTAGTGGACTTTTCCTTGCTTTATGCTAACTCTATACAGCGTTTAGCTTTTTAACTAACATTTTGCTGCCTTTGCTAATCTTTTGCTAAATTTAGCTTTAAGCTACTGCTTTGCTTCTCTAAGCTTGTGTGTTGCTATGCTTTGCCTATCAGCTACTTTTGGCTTTTAGCTAGTATTCTGGTTCTTTAGGTTTATTTTTTTTACCAACTCAGTTCTAGTGTCTTCAGAAAATTTCAGCCAACTCATTCAGCCTTCAGTTCTTGCTGTATTTTATTGAAAAGCGTGATTTTTCTCAGGGCACGAACACATTTTTCCAAGAATGTTTCCTCCTCCTGATCTTAAAAATAACTGTTCGTTTCACAAAACACTTCTTATCTTGCAGCATTTCTTTTAATCTATTCAGACCAACGTGTTCTGTACTGAATTTAGATCATCTGCTTGAAAAGTCATCATGTTCAGTTTAATCACTGCTGGTTATTCTGGAAAATACCCACATTTTAAAAAGGCTCAAATGCCTAAAGCAAAGAACTGTGCGAGTTTCTAATTTATCCTGGTTCTTGTATATAATCAAGTGTACAAAACAGCCATTGTTGGTAACAGTTCGTCATTTAATTGCCCAAGATTATTTCTAACTGAAGAGGCCAAAAATAGCATGTCAAAGACTGCCATCATGTGGTAACTTTAATTAGTGTTACAAATAAACAGGTCTAAGTTTAGTTATTACAATAATAAACATTTTTACTTCTGCCTGAAGTATTCTCTAACAGTCCTGCCTCCATATTCTGTCATTTAGTTTCCCCATCACCTCCGGTTTTACCACAAAGATTACCTACTGAATTACCTGAAGGGTAAAAGTAATTGTTAAAAAAACATTGAAATGAAACAGCTGTCATGTTAAAAATGTATTGATATTTTAATAACATACAATGGACAATTATGGACAAACAAACAAAAGCTTACTCATTTTAACTGTATTTGTAACAAGCAATTTCATGAATAAGTTGACTATAAAATATGAACCATGCATTTAAAATACCTCAGTTTTTACTATAAAGTGTCTGTATTTTTGTGGGTGTGTTTATTGAAGACATTTTGCTTCTCACTCAGTGAGCATCCTCAAACTGAAAAGTGTAAACTTATTTAACTGTAATGAGTTGATCTGTGTTTCTGAAAGCTCTAAAACCTGGGTACCTTTCAGAATTAATGCTGCCATAATAGAACGAATATTAGTTTTTTAAATCCTTTGATGCAACCTTAAACCACCCTAAAGCCTTTCTTGTGAATTTGTTTGTCATATGTATGAACCATTAGCTACTTTTAAACCATGAAGACACTTCAGAAGTTTAAAGATTTAGCTGCTCTTTGCTTTAGGACCAGAAGCCTCATTCCGATCTCAAGAGGGCAGCACTTCACAAACAGGTCTGTCTCCATGTATGAAATACTTCTGGGGACTGAGCCTGATTAATTATGGATAAACTAAGGAAGCTATGTTTGCAAGCTGAGCTGTCTCTCAATTATAGTGAAGGCTGGGTGTTGCCAGTGGCAACAGCTGTTTCATGTGGGAGCCAGTCTGCAGACAAAGACACTTACTTGTGTGGGAAACGTTCTGGAGCAAATATCGGGTGGTTCTGGGTGTGTGGTCAGCATTAATCTGTAAAGAATAAAAAAAGACAGTATGTTGGTGGGATACAGTTTAGGAAAAAAATGTATTCCATTTTCCTTGATTGCACTAAAGTTCTGTTTAAAACCTGAACATTTTTGGTGCAACAGAAAGTGTTGAAATGAAAAATCTTCCAAAAAACTGATGCCAGTTTGGTGACATCAGGTCCAGGAAAGCGGGTTCATGTCTGTTTCAGATTGCGGCCTCAAATAACAATTTAAAAACACCCAGCAGTTCATTAAAAGGTATACAGTAGAGGCACACTAAACGATCGGCCTGAAATCGGTACCGGATGATTTTCATCTTGATAGTTTCAAATCAGTGACCGGCCAAGGAGAAAAGACTTTTAGGACAAATTCAAAAAATCCTTTTTTTTTTCATACATCACCACAATGTCTGGTTGGTTAGTCATCACCTGGTCGTCAGCTTGGATCTGGAAATCCCATATTATCATAGCTCTTCTGTTTTCACACAGTCATACACACAAACCAGAGCAGCCATAAATCCAGCTTTTCCAGTGCTGATATAAAAGTGTTTGTTGTGCACAAATACATATTTCCCTCTTCAGCGCGATGCAGACAATAAGGGTTTCACACAATGTTTATGCATTTCATTTAGCATTACATTTGAGCTTGCTCTTAATGTCTTGATGCATCCGACTCTACAAATCAGTGGAGAGTGCACTTGTTTTACTATGACAGAAAAAAGAATTACTGCAAAACTCTGCAAATGATCTGCGAAGTGAAGTCCAAGAAAACTGATACTGAGAATAAAACATTAACTAAAGCAAATGAAGTGTGACAGCCTGCTGACCAAATAACAAACATTAGGAGAGACATGCAGGCCTAATTTCATCGAGGGTGCTGCCAAGTTGCTACAGCAACGCTCTGCTGTTTATCACCCACCGCCAAAGGTGAAGGCGAAGGCAAAGCAATAAAGTTTTTGCCCCCCTCTGCGCTTTTGTTTGTTTATGTGGTTAGTAAAATATCTCATGAACCACTCAACAGTTTTTTACTGAAACTTTACGTTAGTAGGGTTGGGGTTAGATTGGAGTCAATCTGATCAAAGATGACTGCCACTACAAAGTAAATTTAGACTGTTTTGGAGAAAATGTGCCAATATATCACCTTGCTTACAGTATCGCAATATATCACATTGTGACATGTATTATATCACCAATTTCTTGCTAATACACAGCCCTTGTCAGTTATGCGTTTTACCTTTCTAATTGTTGCTGATTAACGCAAAGGTCTAAAAATGTTTCAGCACTTGGAAATACATTGTGTCTAACCTTTTCACTTGTGACATACTTTTGTAAAACTCAAGAAGTGTGTGAAACGTTCATCTGAACGACATGCCTCAGTGAGGAGGCTGAGGGGACATTGACGTGCATCATAGCAGGATATTTTTTTACGCTCGTTGCTCTGGAGGGGAGGGGGGGTGACGGCTATGCTGTGTTGACTACAAGCGTTCTCTGGAAGTCTTTGTGACCAGAGCGGTGACGCACAGAAGAGCTCCCATGAAGCTGAGCGTGGAATTCAAGTCGAGGGATACTAGGAGGGGAGGGTGGCAGAAAGAGTGGGGGAGCAAAGCTCTCACGAGATTAAACCAGCAGAAGGTCCACAACCGGTGCCTGCGAGGTAACCAGGCAACATGACCAGATCCACGTCAGCACCAAAAACTCAATTTAGTCAAGTCACATTTGAAGACTTGAATTGCCAGTCATCCTGAATTGCACTGACCCGAAAAGTTCAGCAGTTCTAGATGTCTGTCCAAAGACTCCTTTACTAAAGTTTCATTAAAACCCATTCTGTGGTTCCTGAGATATTTGACTAACAAACTTAATAGACTCCTACAGTTAATGACAAAGTTTGAAGAGTGTATATGTTCTTACAGACTCTCAGCTACTACCACACCAAATTCTACTTCAACATCTATAAAATTGACTGAATTATAGCAATTTTTGTGTTTTCTAGGGTCGGATGGTTGTGGCGGCCATCTTGAATTTGGTTGACTCCAAAATGCAATCACTGTGATTAAATATTTTAATCCCATTGATTACTATTCAATATTTTCATTAAAATCCATCAAGTGGTGAATTAAATATTTTGCTAACCAACGTTCCATCTCAACTCCAACAATTAATGTAATTAGTTGGTGCTTAGATTATAATTTGGAGATGCGTGCCACCTCATGACACACCAACTAAAATTGACAGAATTCTGAACATTTTTGATTTTGCTTGACCTGCCCCATTTAATTCCAACAACTAAACGATTGGAGAAAAGTTAATCAGTTACCTTTAACGTCCTTTCATCTTCGGCAGCAAACAATTCTGAATAATATTTCATCTAAACACTCAGGACCAGATTCATAGAGTTTGCATGTCTTAATCGTGTAAATTACTGCCAAATCTCTAATTTATCACAAAAAGAAAGGAAATTTGTGTTTGATAGATTATTTCTTTGTTGTAACAATAAACTTGATAGCGGGGCACCTGATTGGCTCAGCTCAAAACAATTGTCAATACCAGCAGCATTATGAGGTGTTTGGCAGAAAAGATTTGGTAAATTTGTTTAGTGCAACCCACACACTCAGCTCTTTGGCTCATCCCACAAATGCATGTTCCTTACAAATGTGGCTTTCCAACGGTAAAAGACACCAAACACTAATTCCCATGGCTTTTCATTGGCTGTGTGGCTGCAACTGATTGTCCTCTGGAGACAAAACGATCCAAGAGGGCTGCCACATCCAACACAAATCCTGCGACATTTTGGGCTACGTTTAGATATCCCTGTGTATTTTTGACTCTTTTAGCAAAATATCCCAAACCATTGGACAGGCTTCAATAAAACCTGTAGTACAGTCTTTGGTTGTCCAGCTGCAGGTGCTAACCTAATGTCCTCTGGAGACAAAACGATCCAAGAGGGCTGCCACATCCAACACAAAACCTACGACATTTCAGTCCATTCTACAGATCATCTGCTCAGATTTCTGTGGTTGGAGCGGAGAGTCATTCATACTCCGAGTGGTCCTCGTTGCACTGGATCCTGTTTGCCTGTTAACAAAATGTCTCGTGAACCACTGGACAGGTTGTACTGAAACTTTCAGAAAGTAGCCCTAATCACTGAATGAACGTCTACAACCGCTCAGTTTGAAGATGGACGCCACAGCTAATCGACCTTAGCCCACACAAATCGGCTGTGACTTGGTGAATTTTACAGATTTTGAGCTAAAAATGTGTTGCGGTAGTAGCTGAGAGTCAACCACAAGAAAACACCTTGACATCTCGCGATATGAGACTGAGGACAAAATTTATTTTGAAGGTTTGACCGAACCGCTACAACTCCTCAAAAGTTCATCTTCAGTTTAATGTTCGTGAAAGACGGCGGGCGACATGCATTTCTTTAAATCATGCTAGACCTTTCGTTCGCGTTTTTATCCTGATAACCTTTCCTGGTGCGTTAACGTTCACACACCGCTAGAAAGGAAAAACAAACAAACTGTGGCATTCAGGGGTTTGGACTTTACAATTTTGAGTGTTGCCAACAACGCCACCTGGGGTTTTCACCCAGGAAT
>JAVKLF010000083.1:18493369-18512227 GCA_034783495.1 Millerichthys robustus
TCCGTATCCTGTCAGTGTGTCCTCCTCCGTATCCTGTCAGTGTGTCCTCCTCCGTATCCTGTAAGTGTGTCCTCCGTATCCTGTCAGTGTGTCCTCCGTATCCTGCCAGTGTGTCCTCCGTATCCTGCCAGTGTGTCCTCCGTATCCTGCCAGTGTGTCCTCCTTGTCCTGTCAGTGTGTCCTCCGTATCCTGCCAGTGTGTCCTCCGTATCCTGCCAGTGTGTCTTCCGTATCCTGCCAGTGTGTCCTCCGTATCCTGCCAGTGTGTCTTCTCACAGGTTCTCTGGGAATCAGAGCGCTTGGTCTGAAACGTGCTGGAGTAAGGAGAGCACTTCATGATCCTTTTGGAGAAGATGCCCTGGTTCTTTATGAGCCCCCAGTTCTGAGCTCTCATGAACTGATCAAAGCTGACAAGTAGGTCCAGAACATGTTAAACTGCTTTAAATGTTAAGAAACACAGCAATTATGATGAACCAGAAAGTTTATTTTTCCTATTTTCTATGTATCCTAAATTATCTTTTGTAAATTTATATTGGATGTGTTTTATATAGCAACAGTTAAGAAACAACTGCTATACATAACTTTTTGTATATTTTTTTGTCTTATGCAGAAAAAAGCTTCCAGTTCATGTTGTTGTGGATCCAGTTTTAGGAAAAGTACTCAGACCCCATCAGAGAGAGGTACTTTCAAGATTGTTGTTTTAGCTGTCTCAAATAGGAAAAAAAAGAGGAAAACGGATATTTTTCTACATTATAATATAGACAAATTGTTGAAAAACTGTATAATCTTACCGTAAAGAAACTCCTGCATGCGCTTATTGGCCTTAAAGCGATACTTCCAATCTTTTAAAGTGGGGTTCTGTAGAACGGGTATAAACAATTCTTATCTTATCCTCAGTTTGAAAAAAAAAAAAGTTTAATTCTGAAACGATAACAACAGGTCTCAAAGAAACAAAGTTTAATTTTGACCATACTGATGAACTAAGGCTAATCAGAACACAGCAAAGACAATAGCTCACTGCCATCTTTAAACGGCCCTTTACTTGTTTTTGTAAAAAGACATCTTGTGTTTTCTTTAGGGGGTGAGGTTTCTGTGGGAGTGTGTGACGGGCAGGCGCATCCCAGGATCATACGGCTGCATCATGGCTGACGAGATGGGCCTGGGAAAGACTCTGCAGTGTATCGCCCTCATGTGGACTTTACTACGGCAAAGCCCTGACGCTAAACCCGAGATAGACAAGGCCATTGTGGTTTCACCTTCTAGTCTAGTTCGCAACTGGTATAATGAAATAGGAAAGTGGCTGGGAGGCCGCCTTTCACCAGTGGCTATTGATGGAGGCTCAAAGGAGGAGATTGATAAGCAGTTAGGTAAGTTGGGCCTTCTGATTTTAAATGAACTTTAGGAAAATGTGGTTTGTCATATGGAAACTCAAATGGTGTTCTAATATGCATTCATTAATGGAATCATCTGTAGTTTATTGTTCAATGAGCATTTTGACTTGGCAAAACAAAAATATATTTATTAAGGCCTTGCATTCCTGCTGAAATTCATCCCAGAGTTCTAAACAAACACCAGCTTAAGTTGAGAAGTAATGGAGTTGTATTTTGTGGTTGGAACGTCATAAAATGTGGAAAGGTTTTTCAAGACTCTATATTTCCAGTCAGAAAATCTGACCTGACAGACAGAACTGCTAACCAGCCTGGTTTTACATCTTGACATGGTCTTCATTCAGGGTTCCCAGTGACCCCTGAAATTCGGGAAAACCTGGAAAATGTCTTTCACATTTTCCACATATGGGAAATTCAGTCACTGATCTGCTGATTAAAAGATTTCTGAGATTTTGATGTGTACAAGTATTAATGCTAGTATTCATTAAGTCCATGATGTGCTCTGGCAGTGAACATAGTACATGTACTATTACTGACTGGTTGTGGTGGAGTTTTAGTATCTGATACAATATATTTAATGTTTAGGTATGACTGCTGTATGCATGTTCTGTAGGCTTCAGTTGTTAAATCACTCATTGCTACAGTAAATCCATTACCCGACACCTAAGATGCTATATTCTGAGTGTATTGTTGGGACTGAAATTTCTGGATTTATTCAGGGAAGAGTCAATTAATTTTGTTTACATGAATACTGGGAACCTTGTCATTAAGTTTAAGTAGAGTTCCTAAAATACCCAGGAAATATTCAATTTGCTTTGTAGTAGAAGTTTTTCTCCCCTGTATCAGGTTTTGTTGGTGGTGAAGACAAAAAATGTCTGAAATTTTCAAGTCAAATTTTTTTTTTTTGTTGTTTCTAGTGAGATTCATCTCTCAGCATGGTTTAAGAGTTCCGACCCCAATCCTGATCATTTCATACGAGACATTTCGACTGCATGCTGAGGTCCTACACAAGGGCAAAGTCGGTCTTATTATCTGTGATGAGGTATTTCATCTTTTCTCCTCCTGCTCGGAGTTGTGAGAGAGTTTTTGAAGTACGGTCGTTTGATTATTTTCTGAATGCCGCAGGGTCATCGACTGAAGAACTCTGACAACCAGACGTACCAGGCTCTGAACGCCATGGGTGGTCAGAGAAGGGTGCTGATATCAGGCACTCCTATACAGAACGATCTGCTTGAGTATTTCAGCCTGGTCCATTTCGTTAATGCTGGAATCCTCGGTAAGAAGCCTCATGGTATCTGAGAGTCCAGACATGTTGACATCAAACATTAAGATTATGTCTCAATTTGATCAGGTTTTACAGTATTTGTGTTTACCATTAAAACTGTAAGTCCTATAATACACTAGAACATTGTTTAGCCTGAACAAATTATAAAAATCAAGAACTCTCAAGGAAGACCGACAAATCATGAATTACCAGGTCTTATATTTAAATGAAGTACATGTGAGGTTTTGCTGAATTGACTAAGTATATATTCAAACAGAGACTAATGTCAAAAACAATAAAAATAAATGAATAAAATCAATAAAATAATGCACTTCCAATGTATTGCTGGGCTTTTTGGAATTTATTTTCGTTACCCCAGAATTTGGTTTTAATTTTCAGAATTCCAATACATTTTTTCATGTGACATTTTTATTGACAGTTTATTAGTTTTAATAAATAAATGGGAAAATATCGAAAATGTCTTGAATATTGACAAATTGTAGCACTGCAGTTTTTAAGTTAACAGACTTTAACTTAAATACAACTGTGTTTTGGAAATTCTTCATCTAAATGGCTTTTAAAAAAAATTTGTAGCAAAATGTTTGATTCCACAGCTCTCTTCCCTGTTTTAATCTGTTTGGATCAGTACAGTGGGGTTTCTTTTCTTTCTTTGTGAAACAAAGTTTGACATCCCTGCAGTAGCCTAATGTATGTTTACTTGTTTGTTCACCTTGATGGCAGGTACAGCCCAAGAATTTAAAAAACGATTTGAGCTTCCCATCCTGAAGGGTCGGGATGCAGATGCTAGTGATAAAGAAAGACAGACGGGAGAAGAAACCCTCAGAGAGCTTATTGGTATCGTCAACAGGTGAGCTCACAGAATTCATCTAAAACAACATTTCACAGCAAAAAAAAAAAAAAAAACCTTTTCAGGACTCTCTAGAGAGAAACATGATTTTTACATTTTGAAATTACATTTTCATACTGATCATTGTAACGCGATTTTTAAAAATAAGGTCAAAATTGATCATTTTACTGTAAAAAGGATTATTATTTCATCGTGTCATGTAGTTTCATGTCTATATGTGTAAGACGTGTTTTACTGAGCATGTGGTGTATCAACAGGTGTTTGATACGAAGAACATCAGACATCCTGTCAAAGTATCTTCCTGTGAAGATTGAAGAAGTTGTGTGCTGCAGGTGAGACGACTCCTGAGACTTTTTAGATGTTTTTAAACATGGAATATTTCTTTGTAAAATAGTTTAATTAGAATGGTTTAAGCAAAAGGCAACCTCAGGTAAACACTAGATCTGTACCAGGTGGTATCATTCTAAAAATATGTCGTTAAAAGGTTTTTAACAGCTGTATACTGAAGAGGCTGTTGGGTGTGATTTCCTGCAGGCTGACTCCTCTGCAGACTGAACTCTACAAACTGTTTCTAAGGCAGGCCAAACCCCTGGAGTCTTTACAAGAAGGCAAAATAAGCATTTCCTCCCTGTCTTCCATCACATCCCTGAAGAAGCTCTGCAATCGTAAGTGTTGAGAAAAGTCTGGAGACGTTCACTCAAATGTGATTCAAGATGTACAAATTGATTCTATAGCAACTGTGTGCATTTTAATGTTGATTTGCAGAATGAAGGAGTGCATGTTGTCTGCCTTTTTTCATGCCAGAGCTCTTGGATAACAATTAATTACCATTCTGATTATTTTAGCTGTTAGCTACTATTCTGCTCCTTTTAGGTTTAAGCTCCAGTTTTGCTCGTTTTACTATTATTCCTGATTTAAGCATTACCATCTGTTTTAGTATTTTTAGCATTTAATAGTGTTTTAAATGTTTTTAGCATTTGAGTTTTGCTAATTTCAGCTTCAGTTTTGCTTGTTTTAACTTGAACAACTCATTTGTCGCTTCTTTGTCAATTTCAGCCTGATAATGTTTACAGTAAATGCCTTTTTTCTAGTTGATTGTTTTATCACACTGAGCTCCTTTCTTTGGCAGACCCAGCTCTGATCTACGACAGGTGTGTGGAAGGTGAGGGGGCCTTTGAGGGGGCTCTGAATCTGTTTCCTCCAGGCTTCAACATGAAATCTGTCGAACCTCAGCTCTCTGGTAAGCAAACATTTCGGTGCTGCTTTGATGATGTAAAAACACTGAGATATGCAAAAAAAAAACCCAACAACTCCTATTTCACTCTCTTCAAGAAAAGAAAACTGAGTTGAAAGGGAATAATATTTGAGAACCTGTTTAAGTCAGTAAGGTTGGACATAAATGGCATTTATGCTAACCCGCTAAAATGACCAAATCCAGATCACAGAATCAACCTAATAAACCAAAAGTGGTATGTTTTTAATTATTTTTTTTTAGTTTGTCTGCATGAGACAAAATGTCTGCAAATTGACATTATATGCATTATATGCAGCTACTTCTGAAGCTTCTTTTTCTTTCTGAGTTTAAAAATGAAAAAGAAATACTAAAATACTTAAGATGCTTCCGAGCCAACAGCAGAATGGCAGTCAACTTCTTGTTTTTTGTTAACTCCCCGTATGTTTTAGAATTACTTGACACTAATATTTCAGAGGGTAATGCAGTTTTGTCTTCTGTATTCATTTTGTCCTCCGCTGCAGGAAAGATGCTGGTTCTGGATTATATTCTGGCAATGACTCGGACCACGACCAGTGACAAGGTGGTGCTGGTCTCCAACTACACTCAAACACTGGACCTGTTTGAAAAATTATGCAGACACAGAAGGTAAATTTAATGAATAAATGTGTGTTTTAATTAAACTGTTTTAATAATGTAGAAGTAATGTCTGTGTTTTTTCCCCAGATACCTGTATGTTAGACTGGACGGTACAATGTCCATCAAGAAAAGAGCAAAGATTGTGGAAAGATTCAACAGTCCACAAGTGAGCCTGAAAAAAACGAAACGACTGATGCGCTGAAAGCCACAAACAGCTTCTGATTTCCATCTGTCTCTCAGAACCCAGAGTTCATTTTCATGCTGAGCAGCAAAGCTGGAGGATGTGGCCTGAATCTGATTGGTGCAAACCGCCTGGTGATGTTTGACCCAGATTGGAACCCAGCCAATGATGAGCAGGCGATGGCTCGGGTGTGGAGAGACGGCCAGAAGAAGACCTGCTACATCTACAGACTACTCTCGGTCAGTCAAACACACATTGTAACGTGTACTCATAAACTAGACTGATCAGTTATATTTGCTGTTAAAAATGTTGCTTTTATCCTGAAAAGATGAGTCCTAGATCTCACAGCACACGTGTTTTTCATGTAATGGTTTTGTGACAGACCGGGACCATTGAGGAGAAGATCCTTCAGAGACAGGCCCATAAGAAAGCCCTAAGCAGCTGTGTGGTGGATGAAGAGCAGGATGTGGAACGTCACTTCTCTCTGGGTGAACTCCGGGAACTCTTCACGCTCAACGAAGAGACGGCCAGCGACACGCACGACAAGTAAGACATTCGCTGAGTCCAAATTCAGAGGCTGCATCCTTATTTCTAAAGACACCTAAGATGAATTTTTAAGATGAATATGAGTTTTCTCCACTTGTCGGTTCACATTAAACCCTATCGTCATGCACACCAGTCCTCAGTTTATAGGATTTATTTAATAAAATCTTGACTGAGAAAGATGAGAATATCACTGAGGAACATTCCAAACTTAAATTCATCTGGATGCTTGTTCCACTTAACTGTGGGGTTTCATTAAAACTTCAAATTATGACAAAGATAATAAGACTGTTTCTGATGTTACTTTGCTAACACTTAGCAACTCAGACCTTCTGCAACTTTCAGTCAAGAGATTTTTTTTCAGCAGTTGACTCTTGCTGCTGTGTGCTCAAATATTCTTTTGGTTGACTCCCTTATCTGTAATTAATTAGTTCAGGCTTAAAAGAATGGTTATGTAACACCAAGATTGTATGCAGGGCTTAAAGTACCGTACTGTATGCAGTCTAGTACATATTGCTGTAATCTACAGCATGCAGCTTCAGTAAACCTGGCCCTACTGGCTTCAAGCACCAGCGAGAGAAGACAGGGACACTTGTTGTGTGGCTTTATAGATACAGTATTTGTTAAATGACGATAACGGAATTTTAAATTATGTTAATTACTGCTTTATCAGTATATTGGAAGTTGTTTTGTTTTTTTTTTACAAAGTTTTACTCAAAGGTTCCTTCAACGTGTCAGCAGGGCAGCAGTTGGCTGTTAAAGGCTGTAAAACTGTTTGTTTCATATTCTGATGAATTCAGTACCATTCATTCAGATCGTCCTCTTGTGTTGTGCTGTAAGGTTTCGCTGTCGTCGCTGTGTCAATGGCAGAGAAGTGAGGCCGCCCGCAGAAGACTCTGACTGCACCAGTGACCTCTCCCAGTGGAATCACTGCTCAGACAAAAGGGGCCTGAGGGACCAAGTACTGAAGGCATCCTGGGACGCTGCGGTTTCCTTTGTCTTTCACCAGCGCTCTCACGAGGACCAGAGGGTTGTGTAGTAGCAGGAGACGCTGAATCAACTGCACAACACATGTTCTGTATATACATGTATTTATTTGTTTCTAAGTTTAAATGTGCTTTTGTTTAGATTAAAACTGTAAAATAAAAAATACAATACTGAACGGTCCAGTAGTTTGCTTTTTATAAATAATTGCATCCAACCACATCGTCCAACCCCACATGGAGCTGGTGGGTAAATTAGAGAGGGTCAAGAGTTTCCCACAACCCAGAGTTACCCTTTGAGTGTGAGAAGGCACAACAGTATCAACAGAGTGCCCTCATCGAAGCCCTCCCGCTAACTGCTGTTCGCACTCCAGCTCAGTAGGTGGCGGTGCCGCACCTTTCAGTTGGTTTGCCAACCGACAACCAGAAGAAGAATCCTCTGGTTAACGAAGCTAAAATTATTAGCACTTAGCTGCTTTATAGGAAGATGGACCCCTCAAAGAGCCTGTCTGAGATTAAAACTCTGAAAGAAATATGTTTCCGGGCTGTCAGGATACATTTCTCCACTCTGGGGGCTGACGCTGTTCTGGGTAAGTCAGGTGGAAATTTACTAAATGCTAAAAGTGCAAGCAGTTCCCAGGAAACTCCCGTATTTGAAACCAAGAAACTGTGTTTCTCACTAAGTTGACTCACGTTTTGTTTTTTTTACGAGCCAGTATCTATCTGTTTATCCCTGGTAAATGAAACCGGTGAAAACTGATTTAGTCCAGACGCCTTTAACCTTGTTTTTGGTGATCCACTGTCCTACATGTCCAAGATGTTCTGTTTCAGCACACTTGAATGAGTGACAGGCTTCTGCTAAAGTTTTTTAAATTCAGAGGAGGTAATTTAATTATTTGAATCAGGTGTGTTGGTTTAGTCTTATCAGAGCTGAAGGGTCAGGGTTTTTTTCTGCATGGAAAATGTTCAATACAGAAATATATTTTTAATCATTAAAGCAACTAAAAATAATATATCAGCCGATTTTGTTATACAGTGTTAAAACAGATAATATTTAATAAAGAGTAACACTATATTTCAAATACAAATCTGAGAAACTACAATTCTGGTGAAACATAAATGTGAACGCTGCAATCCCTGGAAGGACAGCTGAAATCTTCTGACCTTTAATTATTTTAACAGCCTTCATTCATTGTTGTAGAAATATAATCTAGTTTAATTTAAAGTTGTTTATTTTCAGTAGTGAGAAGAATTCTCTAGTTTTAATTTTTTTTCTCTCTCTTTTTTTAAATATAGCTATTCCAACATCTCTCATTAGGGACCTTCTTCCCCACCTGACTGTATGCCAGCTGGATGAAGTCCAGCCTGCTCTGAATAACCGAGGTATGGACTGCTACTTTATTCTCTCCTCAGTGAGACGCATCGGTTTGGATAAAGCTTGTTTATTCACAGAGTTCCTATACAGTCTTAAAGTATGAAGTTGGTTTAAATATTTCCATTTCTGGATAAATTTGTAAAAATATTAGACTGTGAATATCATCACCATAACGGTCTCCTTGTGTTCATCTACCACTAGGATTGCTGACTTGTGGAAACTGAAATAATAATGTGTAGGATCCCTGTAACTGGTGTGTTTCTATTCCTTTTAGGTATTTCAACTTACTCTGGATGGTTTACTATCTTGCAGGATTTGATTGGTCATTTCAATGTAGGTGCACCTTTTTCTTTTCACTATAAAAATGTACAATGTGTTCTGTAGAAATCTGCCAGATCTAGTTTGTTTCTTTTGTTACTTTTTAGGCCTTAGACTTCAACACAGAGGAAAAAGCTAAAGATGAAGTAATGAGACATCTTTTTACACTTGTCTTCTATGGCTTCAGGAATCACTATGTTTTTAAAAACAGCAGAAGCTTAAAAAACAAGTCTTTCTTGTGGGCTGCAGCAAACTGCATAAAGCGCTTTTTACTCATTCCAAGTGTCCCCGGGCCGCTTCAGACATTAATTTCAGATCAGCGGCCTCTTCTGACCCTCTTAGAGGAGAACATTAAAACAGTTTGTCTGTCCTCCTCTTTGACTTTGTCAGAGAGCAACACACAAACTGTTCTGTACATCCTCCATCGCCTCCTGGACCACGGGTCTGCCACAAAAGTTGTTCTACATGTAGAGTGTCCCACTGCTCTAGCCTGGGTCCTACATGGACGGGGATCTCAGTATGTGGACCCGGCACTGAGGATCCTTTTCCAGTCCAGTTGTACCTCTTCAGCCAGCTCAGATGTAACCAGTCACAGTCTTGGTCCTGAGATCAAGACTTCAGATGCTGAAGAGGGTCATGTTACTCCATGTAAACGCTCAAGATTGGACTCGGCAAAATCAGAAGGATCAGACTTGACTGTGAACCTGCGAGTTCTCTGTTCGACCTATGGAACAGCTGCTGTTCCTTCAGCTGGACCTTGTCCATGGGGACAGATTACCTGTCTGGATCTCAGAAAATGTGGACCTGATTCTCTCAGATTCCTCAATTCTGCACTACCTACATTTTTCTGCCTTCGCTCTCTAACTCTTCACAGCTCCAGTAAGTTTGTTTTTGATTTCTCCTTTTGGTATTAAATATATTTACTACGTACGGTAATGTAAGAAATACGTGTTCAAATCCTTGCGCAGGAAGCGATCACTGGAGACAGATTCACGATAAGACTGAACATTTATTTACACAATTGCAAAGTTCTGGGGCCCGCTAGACCGAAATGAAACAATCTCCGTCAGCTCATTCGGGTGGTCAGCAGCAGCCAGGCACCTCCTTATATGGACTTCCTCCGGTCGGGCCACACCACCAGGGGTTGAACCAGAAGCAATCATGTCAACATAAAGTTACGCATTTCCTTAGAAAACAGACTAATCTGAGCCTTGAAAAGTTGCAAAGATATTGTCATATAAATAATCACTGTAAACAATTAAATTCTCTTCAGTAAGTATATCTCTAAACTGCTAACTGATGAGATAACTACTGCTGTGAGTTGCGACTGACCCTGGTATTTTAAAAGAACCCTCTTAAAAGTGAAAAATTCCTGACTCTACAGATATCACGTGTTGTTAGGATGATTTTTGAAGTTAACTGATAACTAAAAGCATCCTTTCCAAGCCCAGAGTTAATCAGACCCATGTTGGTTGCTGGAAGCTTGAGTTTTATAATCCTCTCTCAGATCTGTATAACCAGTCCAGCAACCAGAGAGGTTTTGTTTAGCATGCTAACAACTTTTTAGTAAGCCACCTTAAACAAGTGATAGTTTTTACAGCTGCTGCCAGTTGTGAGTTTCTATTAATAGACTTACATATCATAAACAGAATGACCCGTATTCTCTCCGTTAGAAGACGAAACATAGACCAACCTTGTCTTTTGCTGTGCAGCTGCAGCTGTCTTCAGGGAGTTAGATATGCTGGACCTGGCAGCAGCCCTGAAGAAGCTCTCTGACAGCTCCTGCAGCAACCTCTCTGAACTGAGCATCAGCGTCCTGCCCTGCATCAAACTCATGAAGACCCTGCTGGAAGCCTTCCCCACGCTGACATCCTTGTACCTGGAGATCCAGCGCGTCGTACCGAGACCACGTTTCATCCCGGATCAGTCCTCGACTACTGTCTCTGACTCTTCAGGTGATGCCACTTGGCAAGGTTCAAAAATGTGTTGCATCCTGCATTTTTATATTTTAACTTTTATTTTAGTGGTGCATACTTGAGTCACCGTCAACCAGTAAACATTTACATTTACTTGTAAATAATAATGAATAATGACTTTAGCTTGTTTGGTTCGTAGTTTATTATAAAGAGTCTTTAATCTAAAAAGAAAAAAAACTTATTTCACTTTAAGCATAAAATAGATTTAAAAAATAAAAACAAACCAAATGCGACTAAATTAACCTGTTTGCAGCTGAGCTATCTTTGGAAAAGCTAACAGTGAAGATAATTGAAGACCGAACAGACCTGCGGTCCCTGATCTCTCTGCTGAGCTGCTCCCCACGCCTCACCTCACTTCACGTATCCGGAATAAGACCCACTGGTTCCACTCTGAGACAACTCCTCACAACACTCTCAGGTAAGGTGGCTTCACCACAGTTCCTTAGTTTGTGTCTGTGCTTTCTGGTAAAGGAACATGTATGTCAAGATTCCCCAGCTCCTTCTGATGAATCTTGAGACATTCCCAGCCTAGAGAGGATATTAAATCACTTCAGAGAGGTCTGGGTCTGCCCTGGTGTCTCCTCCAAGTGTGACGTGACCGGTAAATCTGCAGATAGAGGGGATCAGGATGCATCCCGATCAGTTGCTTGAACCACCTCCGGCGCAGTGGCTCTGCTCCAAGCTCCCCCACCGATGACAGAGCTACTCACCTTATATCTAAGACTAATTCTGGTAGCTCGTTTTGTGATTTTGTGGTCTCAGATGAGGAATTGGATGTAGACAAACCAGTAAATTAGGAGGTTTGCCTTTTGGATTTGCACAATACTTTGAAACAACTAAACATTATATGTCCTCCTTGCTGTTGCTTCTTTTTTTTCAGCACTTAATGTAAACACATTTTTGTCATTGCTGATTTATGGGTCAATTTTTAAAGCCGATGTTCCTGTGAAATATGTTCAATAATCATATATGGTCACTTTTCAGAGTCAAATTGCCAACTGAGGGTTCTCAACTTTGAGGACGTGAAACTATGCAATTGTCTCCCTGAGATCCTGAACCTACTGAGTACCTGCAAGTTTGAAGGTAAAAAATAGAATAAAAAAGCTAATACCTCAACACTATACATCTTAAAACTATTCCAGACATTCGTTAATTTGCAATTTTTCCTCTGTTCAGTTTGAGGTATTGTAGTTAAATCAGAATCAGCTTCACTACTGTGAAGATTGTAACAGAACCTTTGTCTTGAATAGAAGTCCACATTTTCTAATGTACCCTGAATGCAGAACTAGTTTTCTTTTCCTCTCCTAGAGCTTACATTGAATGACTGTCGTCTTTTGGAGAAATGCAGCAACCAAGAAGAAAGACTGCAGCAGCTGGTGGCTGCTTTGAAAACTGTGCCTTCACTTCACAATCTGAGTTTGGCAAAAAACCGACTGGGTAAAAAATGTTCATCTTTATTTTATTCTTCTTCCACTGTCTGGATTATATTTGTAACAAGACTTCTTCTGGACATTGAAAAAACGTCCGCCTCTTTTCTGATTTGTCAGCCATTTTGCTGACTTCAGTCTGAATTGTATTAACCACTGGTCTTAGTATCTGTACATTAATCTTGGTCAGATTTGTACAGCAGCTGGAGATTAGTTACTCGGTGAAATTGTTTTTCTCGCCACAATCTTCATTATATTTATTTGAAACATTTAATGCCATTTATTGGGAGTAAATCCAGTACAAATGACTTTTAAAGTTTTCTATTTAAGTTGTTTGAGTTTTCTTCAAAATGATGCACATTTTTATTATTGATTCTAGTTAAACAAGTCCAAGGGATATTAGTCAAGCATTAATAGTTAAGTTTATAATGGATTTGTTCACGATTTAAAATTAGCATCTTTGCCTGTATGTCAACAGCCAAGAATGTTTGCATCCTGGCAGAACTGTTCTCAGGACCCTCTCCAAGCTCAATAAAGCGTCTCGATATCAGGTGAGATTTGGAACTTCTTCAATTAAAATTTGACTAAAAAAAGTACAGATGCTAACAGGTTTGTTGTTCCCCTTAAAGCTCATTGAAACAAAACTGCGTTCTAGTCTGTCAAAGTAAACAAATAAAATGTGAAAAATAAATGATTAGTTTGACAGATTTGTTCCACATTTAGTTTTAAGGATTAATTCCACTGAGTCCTAAAATCCAGCCTTTAGCGTGTTGTTTGAAGGTGATGTCCTCTCTCCTGAACAGCTCCAACTTCATCCTGCCTCCTTTTTTACTGGAGTTTGCTGAGAGACTGAGAGCTCACCGCCCCACAAATAGACTGGTTCTGGACCTGAGGCAAAACCCAGCAGACCGAGACCTCAGCACATGGACCAGAGCTGTACAGAGGCTCCAGCCTATCACTGTTCTCCTGGCTGAGAGATGGAAATCCACTGGCATGATGGTGGATCACGTCAGCAACATGTGACCAACTGACTGACTTCAGTCTATAGTTTACTCCTGAAAATGAAATAAATTGGGATGTTGTGAGTTTGAATAATTTAAACCGGAAGCTGGTGAGCAAAGACGGACGTTCAGAACTAAGGGTTATTGTTCAGACATATTATTTCTTTTATTGCTCACCTCTGAAAGATGAAGGTGATTTATGTTTTATCCCATGTATGTGTTCACAGAGCTGTATGCACGAGATCTCCTTAAGCAGTTGTCTTTTTCAACGTTTGAGCAAAACAGCCCTAACCCTCTACCCACTGTGCTGCCCTAATCTAGTCTAGCTAGGGAAAAATAAAATGAACATCAAACAATGCCTGTGCAAATTCTCAGTTATCCGGGTCATCGCAACAGCAAACGGGCTTAAATCGGAGGCAACCGGACTTAGATCAATTCTTGTTTAGAAGACGTCAGTTCTGGTAGCTCGCACTGAGCAACAAACAGTTGGTGGAGTTCTGTTTTTAAGGACATGGAGGCCCAGCCTCCTGAGCGCATTCAAATTCAGATGCATAAGACTGTCTGTTCAAAGTTGGAGATGTGAGGGTGCCACTTTTTTAGGGGTGGACATTGCCCTCTTCTGGTCCATCATTGGTGGTACCTCTGCACAAAACCAGACTGCTCTCTGACTGTAAACACTCAGAACTCAGTGAGACAACAGGAAATTTGCCCATTTTCCCATCATGTTGAGTTTCCAACAGTCACAGCTTAGTGAGACACTTTCTATTTATCAAAGACAACACCCATAAATCTGGGCTCAGACTGATAGTGGGCCTTCACACACTTCTAGGAATTGGGTTTGAATTTCATCACGTAGACTTTTATCATTTTAGGATAAATTTAACGTAACAGAAACTTTTGTATTTGCATGTTGTTACAGTGCAACAATACAGTAAATGTATCAGATCTCAATGTAAAGCAAACATGTTGACACACATTAAAAACAAGTATTGTTGTACATCCTGTCAGAGTGAAGTGTGTATCTGAGGGGCTGTTCAGATTTGTCACTACATCCCATCTTTAACGATCTGATTGCAAATGGGTAAAACTACAGGGTAATCTGCCTCAGTGTGCATTGCAAACATTTCTCCTCAAGTAAATGGCTCTTTAGAGGTGGTCTGAACCTCTGTTTTTAAAAATATGTTTAGTAGTCTGAACACAATCTGTCCTGATCCTTGATGTAGGACTTCCTACTGAACTGACATGACTCCACACAGAAAGCAGCGTGACCTAAAAGTCTCATGTCGGTACTGTATCACTAACTCTCTGATTGGCAGCTCTTCTTTTCAGGTTGTGTGTCCTTCTACATGTAGAGCAGGACTGACGTCCAACTGCAAAAATGTTTCAGGGTGCACATTTGGACAATAAGCCATGAGGGGTGCCTAATCACAGCTGACCACCTGCAATCGGATTATCCAAATTGGACATAACGTGCAGAATCTAAACAGCCCCTGAGTGACAAAACAAGTTCTTCACTGGTTCTTCTGCTGCAGAACTCAGAGTTGTAAGAGTGGGGTGAGGGGTTCTGAGCCTGAGCTCACATTCAACCTCTGAGTTGTGGTCAAAGATGACTAAATCAAACGGGTACAGAAAGTCGTGTTTGTCCTCGTGTATTCATTTCATTATGTTAAAAACATATTCACTCAATCCCACACAGACCTGTGCAATAACAAAAATACACACTTGAGCCGACAATACAATATCTCAAGAAGGCAGTAAGGAAATGTCAAATAAATATGAATAAATTAGGTCATATAAAAAGAAAGTGTTAAAACATCCAGTATAATAAAACGACAGTACCTGCTCACAGACAAAGACTGGAGGGATGTAAGAAAGGGTTTAAACAATGACACACACAGACAACGAGACACATTCACAGATCATCACGGAGCTGAGGGGCCCGTGGAGGCTCCTCACCTCCCTCTGACGTAGGATGCTGTGTGTTTATTGGCAGTGCTGCTGTCGTCTCTTCTCCGTGGGATCTGCGGCTCCGGGTTCAGGCGGCCACCTTGGCTGAACAGCACCAAATAATGTGGCAGAGCGGACAGATATGTCAAAGTATTCTTTAAGATCCAGCTGCTCCAAGTCTTCGTACAAACCCCAAGTGTCATGGACACGAAGGTCAAAGCTCCATCGGTACAAAGTCAGTCCAGCGAATAAAAACCAAACATTTTAGATCAGTAGCTTTAGGGTTTGGTATGATTTCTGAGTGTTCAGTGAATAAAACATGAAACCACCTGTTCTACAGAACTCCAGGGCTGCAGAATTATCCATTTAGTTCTGGTCAGGTATAGACAGGCTTTCTGCAGGTTCTCTCAGAATGAGACGTCCTCTTTTTAAATACGAACCCAGGGATTGATGAAAAGTAAATGTGTGACACATCAAATCAGGGATTATGTCAAATTTAGTGAAACTAATCACATTTGTAGTTTCTTGGCTGTTTAAGCAGCATTCTGATACTTAAGTTATGATCCTGGTATCCTGAGTGGTTCCAGAGATCCAGCTTGATTTGTCTCACTAATCGAGAAGACCTCAGGAAAAAGATTTTTTGTATCCTACGTTTAGTGCATTCTAATGAGGATTTTTTTCATGTCATTTAAAAGCGAAAACCTCAAACCATATTTGGATGAGGATTTCCCAGCTGGTATTACAAAGAGCTTCACTAGCACTCAGGGAATGTAACATTTAGGGCACTTCTGCTCAAAATCATTGTTACCTATTTGTACTGCTCAGAAAAGTGCTTCAAAATATTCTTTAAGGTTATATTAAATACACATCCTTCAGAAAACTCATAGATAAAGTATGTATTCATATTTGGACATCCAATGTGCTATAGCTGCCTGTTACCTCACTACACTACCTTGTGACTTAATCCTTGGTTTGATGTGACAAATTACATATGTGCTAAAGGAAACATCTCATCAGCAAAATAAATCAAAGCTTTGTTTCTGCAGAGCATCTCATTCTGTCTAGCTGTTCCATACAGAACTGGGCTTGAAGGAATCTAGTTATTTCCTATAATCAGAAAGATTCTGGGGAACTAAAAAGCACTTGCTCAACTCCCAAGTAGGAGCGACAGAAGTGACGACAGAAGCTTATGAAGATGGGAGAAGATTCCTGCTTTCTTTAGCTGTAGCTCAGCTTTGAGTGGACGGTCAATTATTTTTGGAGTCGTCTTTCTAAGTATCCCTCTCTGGTTCTCACTGAAATAAAAGAACTGACCGCAGTACTGTATAGCTTGGCGGTGACAAGAACTTAGTGTTGTCTGTGGGCAGAGAGGTGGCTGGAGTCCGATTGGCACAGTTAGAAGATTCCCGCTCACCGAATGAGGACAAATTACACCGAAGAGTTTTAAGGCCATGAGAGGTTTTCAGGTTTTTGACAGAATTGAATTCAACATCGATCAAGATACGTTTTGCAGCCAAAGTGCCTTTAACAGTGTTACACAGCAGGTCAGCCCATGACCCGTTCACGTCATATCCCAACGGTTGCCATAGAAACCAGCACAAAGCACTGAAGCCCTGAAGTCCAAATGGAGCTGGTTACCTGAAGTGTTACCTCCTCAACATTTGCACAATCTTTAAGTGTTTCCTGGCAGCCAACAGCTTATCTTTTCAACATGGAATTTGTTTCATACAGCTCAGTTTGCCATCTTAAGGCAAAAAAAAAATTATGTCAAGTCTGAGTTCTTAGGTCCTAGGTGAGATTAAGAAGCAATAACTGGTGAAGTTTTTTTGTCTTCTACATATCCAGAACCAAACATGGATCTGCTGTGAGACATAATGTCTGAAAAACATGCGTTTTGTTCTTTTTATATGGGAATGTGTTTCCTGTAGAAGCTGAAGTCCTCAAACAAAGAGCAAATGGAAAGCGTGCGCATGTGGCAGTGCATGTGTAGTTCAGCAGAGTGAAATGGAGAGAGAGAAAACATTTCATAGAAAACTATTAAGGTTTTAAATAAAGGGTCAGTGATGAGATCCCTGCTAGTATCTTCATGCTAAGTGTGTGTACTGTATTAACGGAAGTGAAGGCACACACAGTACGGCTCGGTCCGAATGTTGGCTGAACATCAACAGAAAGTTTAAAAACAGCTGGTTCAACTGAAAACACATAGCAGCTGAGCTCAGAGACAAGTCTTTGTTCCGTGAGGTCAACCAGCAGGTCTGATGTCCCTGTGTTCAGAAGGGGATGGGGTGCAGAGCTGTGATGGAACAAGTCGAAAGAAACCGAGGGACCAAAGAAGTAGCGGTTAGGTGTGTGTGAAGTGTTGGGGGTGGGGGTGGGGGTGGGGGGGCTATAGGATTCCATCCATGAAGCTCGTATCAAGTCGCTGGACGAGCAGCCGGATGAAAGACATTTCCTTGCGGGTGTTCTCAAAGATGACCCGTGGATCGTCGGACTGGCAGCGCAGACAATTAGGAGCCATGACCATGGCCAAGTTGTTCACGTCCATCTTGGTGATCGCCACGTTGGCTGGCTGAGCAAATACCTGGGGACGAAACCAAAAATCTATTCTCAGGAGGATTGTATGGGTTCTGTTTGCTCAGATTAAGCACAAACCTATCGTTAGGTGGACTGTACGGGCAAAACTTTTTTATTTTGTCATTTTGGTGTCTGATCTATGACATTGTGGCACAGTTGGTTCAACCCAGTGTTGTTGCCTCTCAGCGAGGAGGTTGCAGGATTGCATCTCAGTCTGGAACCTTTCTGAGTAAAGTTAGTTCTATCAGCTGATCAGTAGAAAAACACCAGCTGCAGACCTTGATGTGAGAAGGTGAAAGTCGGGATGATTGTGGTGTATGTTTATCAGTCATTGTCTTCTCAAGTTGGATTTGGTAGGATAACCATGAAAACTTTAAAATTTTATTCAATGTGGATGAACAAAGAGGCACACAGCAGTTTTAATAACTTTACAGGTTTGCTCATGTTGCGTTTAGGTTTTTTAACAGTGTGTTTAGAAGTGTTACCTGTAAAAAGCGGATGAGGTAGCAGAGTACCAGCTTATTGATGTGTGGCAGACCCAGAACCACATTGACTGCTGCCTCTGGGTTGTCATAGCTACTGATACACTCCTCGTAGAACTCGTGAGGGATCAGCGGTTCTTCTAGCTCCCTGTACCAGAGTTTTAAAAGAGAAGCTGGGGACACAGAGGGACAAGATCAGCGTGAGGGATGAGTTTATCGTTAGAGGCAACTCACTGTTTCGTTGCATCTGCTCTGTGTGCAAAAATGATCGCATGTACCGTATTTTTCGGACATAAAAGTCGTAAGTTTTCTCAAAAATCGACACTGTGCCTTATAATCCGATGAGCCTTATGTATGAATTCTGGTTGTGCTCACTGACCTCAAACAGATTTTATGTGGTACATGGCGTTTAAATATTGGTCAAAATGTTTGCGTATGAGTTTTGAAAACTACGAAGCCGCACCACCGCTTGATTGATTTTTGGAATATTACGGCTATCGTAGTCGGGGGCCTCGCAATGTAACATGTGCTTCAACATTTCGGTAATATTATCGCAAGTAATAAGACCCTACAATGGCACCCGATAAGAGACATGCTTACGAAGCGGATTTCAAACTCAAGGCTATCAGTCCCGCAGTAGAACATGGGAACAGAGCAGCTG
>JAVKLF010000083.1:18583987-18594161 GCA_034783495.1 Millerichthys robustus
AAATTCCCCCCGGACATTTTTTTAGGTCTGAAAAGTAGGACATGTCCGGGAAAAAGAGGACGTCTGGTCACCCTAGGACAGGTAAAAAAAGAATAGCAATGCTAATGTGATGTTCCTCAGTAAGCAAAAATAGAATCAGTGTTCTGTGTTCTCTTGGAACCTTTAATAAAAAAAACCACCACAAATAAATGTGAGGAGGAGCTGCTGATTAACAGAGAAACACAGAGCTGATGTACTCCTGCTGCTTCTGATGCACACACCTGCACAATTAGCCCTGCCCTCATGGAACATTTTGTTACATTGAGTTTAATATTTACCAAGTTGGAGAAAGCCAGAGCAAATTTTAATACAAGCGTTTGTGAACAAGTGTAACCCTTCCTTTCTCATCAGCAGAAATCAACTTCCACATTTATTGCGACCCTTGGACAGCTGTTGACCTCAACTGACCCTTGGTTGTAGACCAGGGTCCACAAGCCGGCCTTCAGCTCTGAACAGGTAGCAGAACCCGGTTGACGACAGCCATTTCAGCTCTGGCTTTGAACATTTAAAGCTGATGCAAAACTTCAGAAAATCCTTTCCTCACCTGCAGAAATGAATGAATGAACTTGAGAATTTGGTCAAGTCTAAAATACCATCTCTCTCCAAATATAAAGTAAATTATTTATCAAATGGTTAGCATCTAAAATTATTGCTCATATAAAACATAACCAATTCTGTTTAGAAGAATTATTTTTGTTTTGAGAAATAATAATTAATCTTCGGTTTATTATTTTGTCTGAGATTGTTTAAACACCTAAATCTAAGTAATCTACTGTTCCAGCTTTACAAAAGGCTTTCTTACGTTAGCAGACTATCTCTCTCACTAAGTTTAATGAAATTATTTCCTGTTAGTGGAGCTCAATTTTCTTTCCAGTTTTCTAGATGTCTGTTTTAAAGCTTCCTCTGATCCATCACATTTTTTTAGAGGAGCGATTTTATCAAATGATGTTTGCACTAAAGTTGTAATCTTATCAACAAGATCGTCTTTGCTGCTGACGTATCGTCGTGGAGATGGAAAATTCAGCAGATTGTTTATGTTTAACAAATGGATGAAACACACCTGCAATGAGAAGTCAGTTAACTCCATTGATAACTTTCATTTTTCTGGGAAAAGAAACAGGCTGATGGTTTGAGCCTGAACCAATCAGGAGCTCAGCTGTTAAAATTAAATGACAGTTATTATCTGAACCAGAAGCAAGTCTCTGCTATGAACAGCAGACAGGAAAATTAAAACTGACCGATAATCGGACTGTGGACGGAATGTTAAAACCCAAAAGGAGATTTCTGCAGAACCACAACCAATGGAACAGACTCCAGCAACAAAGATAGAACCCTACCTGGATTTCCCTGACAACTCACAAGAACTCCTCAAGGTCGTTCCATGTCATGGTCCAGCCGCGGACACTAAACCAGTGTCCATGAAGAGTCGCAGAGTGCCCCCACGCTCGGAGTGTCCTTCATGTTTCCAGAAATATTGGGTGTGAGGCAGCAGACAGTGTATGGACCCCCTGTGTATCCTTACAGACCAGACCTGGACTGATGGAGCCACATCAGTCTTAACTAGAGAAAGAGTTCATTACAGATCTGTGATTTAACACTGGGGTTGGGAAATGTTTAGAAATGTCTTATTATTATGCAAAGATGATAAATACTTGTGAATTATTGGGTTTCACATTGTCAGTTAAAGGTTTTATGTTGACATAATTTTAGTTATGTCAAAAGAGGGAATCTGTCTCAGACAAACAGAACAAGTATTGGTTTAATTTAGTGAAAATGTTACTTTAACAGAATGTATTTCCATGTTTATGATGACATCATGCAGCCATTACTACAAAAAAACATATTTCTTAGATTACAGAAACGCAAAAAGCCAACAAAACAACCCAAATTACATTTTGTTTAATTTTGTACTTCAGTGCTGCGAGCACAGCTCACAAGATGGATCAGGAATAGTGCCATGTTGTGACTGACAAGATATCCTACGATGTATATGTGTTTATGATAGCCTATTGATACTGTTGTTTATAAGACACTTTAAAATGAATTTATTCAGTTAAGGAACATATCAGAGGCCACAGAACCTCTCGCTGATCTCCCACAGCTTCTTGGCTGCAGCATCATCCTTGGCTTTCGCATAGAGTTCCCTCACGGTGCAGTTGGAGAAGTACCGCCCGCTCAGACGTTCGATGCCCTCCTGCAGAGCGCAGTGCAGAGTGGTCTGACATCCCTGGACCGGAGTTTTAAAAAGAAAAGTCTTTAGAGGTAGAAGGATTGTTCTAGAAATGAAGCCTGCGTTCTTGGTCAGCTCAGTCCTGATGGCTCCTGTCAGAAGATAAAGTAGGTTTAGTTGACTGGTCTTTAACTGATTCTGTAAAAAATATCTGTCAAAGGTGGCAGATGGATGTGCCTGGCTTTGCAAAATTCAAAAGTTCTTCAGTAGTATGCTATCTTTTGTTCTGGTAATATGGCAATTTAAATTAGTATAAAGGGTTATAAATGTCTTACACATTAACATGTAACCCATCTTGTTTATTGAGGCTCAATCAGGGAAATACAGATAAGAGGTTGTAACTTTAGGACTTGATACCAAAAACTAAAAACCACAATAACCTTTGCAGCAACAGTCCAACTCAGTAACTGTATTCTGTTGATTAAGAACCTTATCGTTTCACTTTTATTTAGATTTGAATGACCTGGGCTCAACTACATAATAAATCAGTGTTTGTTTGTTTCAGTTCTTTACTCACCTGGGTGGAGGGAGTAGCAGGTGGCTCTGGTTCCCTGCAGCCTTTTGGTCAGCTCATGGGTGAAGAGAACGTTGCACAGCTTACTGTCACAGTATATTTGGAAACTCTGCATTTCAGATGTCCCTAACCTCAGAGTTTTGTTGGACTTCAGGCAGTCAAAGTCAATTTTTCCAAAGTTGTGAGCCATGGATGACACATTTACGATCCTGCTGGGTCCACACTCCTTCAGTCGATCCAACAACAGGTTGGTTAACAGGAAGTGACCGAGATGGTTGACGCCAAACATGAGTCCAAATCCATCTTCTGTTTGACCCTGCATGTAGACACCTGGAACAAAACACAGAGGAGTTTTAGATCTTTGTCTTCACTTGAACAACAAAAAGACTGACTACAAATAATTCAACTTCTATACGAAATTATTTATCCATTTTTTAACCTGCTTTCTCCTTTCTGGGTCGTGGAAGAGCTGAAGCCCACCCGCTGTGAGGCAACAACTTTAACCACTGCACCCTCGTGCCATCATGCAGGAAAACTCTTCAAGTACGGCAAAAGTACATTATCTGATTGTCCACATCTTGTATTTTTAAGTACTGAAAGTAAATATTAAGGTGTTCTGTGTTGATCTGACTTTCACAGTTTAGGAACATTATTGTGATTGCTGTTTACAAAAGTACCATCCTGCCATTAAATCTAAAGAGCATTTCAAAAACTATTGTAGGTTATGTTCTCCAGACAGAAACACCAACATATTCTTCTTCATTTCTAACATTTAACAAAACATTTTACTGAAAGTAGCATGCAGAAAACTGTTCATTTGAAAAACCTCTCAAAATATAAATTCAATACTGAAGCTGTCCAGAATGTTTTTAAACTAAAACTAACCTAAAACGGCAATAAATATTTGGTGACATGACAGCGTGGATAGAAAATAAAATGAAGGGTCTAACCTGCGTTGTTGATCAGGATGTCCAGTCGGGGTTCAGACTTCAGGAAGGTCTCTGCAAAACTCCGAACAGATTTAAGGCTCCCCAGATCCAGCTGCATAAACACCACCTGGTTACTGCTACTCTCCTGCAACACAGTGAGCGCTGACGGGTCAGAACCCAAAGATCACCTGCTACCACGGAGCAGCAACAAACGTCTCCTCTCACTAGTGTCTGCACAGAACTGAATACCAAGCAGCTGCAGTGGTCTTTTAGTCTGAGTGAGACAGAACCAGGTGACCTGCAGGTACTCACCCTCCTGATCTTCTGGAGAGCAGCCTCTCCTCTCTGCTTACTCCGACATGCCAGAATAACCCTGGCTCCTCTCTTAGCCAGATCTATGGCTGTGGTCTTCCCTATGCCGGTGTTGCTGCCTGCAGGAGAAACATACTCGTCTTAAACTGACAGCAAAACATCATTAGAGCAAAGTGAAACCATTACTTACCAGTTACAATCACAGTTTTCCCATGAAGTTTTGCTTTACTGTTGCATTTCTTCCCTTTCACCACAAAATGATGGAAAATAGAAGCAACTACAACAACACCAACAAGCAGACAAAGGCTACACATTGTTCCTGACATCGAGCTGAACTGTTGATAAATTTCACAAAGGCAACAGTCTGAGGGGTCTCTGCTTTTTATTTAGAAACACACCTACTTCCTGTAAGGGTGTGACTATCTTTTTATAATGATGGATTACAGGGAGCTGCACTTTGAATCTGGCTGAAGGTGAACCATTATTTTTGAATCATTAAACACACAAGTTTTATAATTTGCATTGGATTTTGCATGAAAAGAAGGAAAATAAATGTTGCTTAGTATTTATTTTATTACATTCACTTTGATCTGCTTCTGAGCCAACAAAATGTAATAGTTTGGTTCCCCACAATCTAAAACGTTCATAAAACTCAAAAACTCTGGAACGATTGATGCATCTGTAATTATTTTTACATTTTAATATATTTGATTTATGACTGTATGTGAGTTTAAATTACTGTTTCATTTCTTCTCTAATAATTTCAAACCTACTGTTGGTTCTGTAAATATCCATGGATGGATGGATTTTTCAAAAAATGTATTTGATGCTGAGTTATAAATGATGCTTCCATAGTTTACTCTTTTCATGTTAATAAAAAAAACTGTTTGTTGTTGTCTTATTCTGTTTGTATTGTCTCTTCTCATACAGTCTCTTCTGTCATACGCTGTCACTGCACCGCCCTCTGCTGACAACAAACAATAACAGGACAGGATGTTAAAAGCATTTTGTCAAACAAGAAATTACATCTTTCATATTTTTAAAATGTTTATATTTTGTCTTGTTTCTAGACCATTATTTAATACTAAGTAAAAGTTGACTCTGAGGTACTCTGAAGAATATTTTTTGGTGAAACACGTTTCTATCTATTATTTGAGTGTATATTTATTTTAAAGAATAAGCAGCTGATTTGAATCAAAACTAAGTTAAATCTTGTTTGAATCTGAAGGCTTTTAATAAGTCTTTGAATTTTGACTTGTTGCTTATAGGCTATACACTTATAGACTTTATTTTTGTTATGCATTTATTGAGCATTTACTGACTTTTTTAGGAGAGTCAGGAGCTATGGTAGGTGCCTGGGTTCTGATTGTTTGTGTGGCAGCTTTATGGCTCCGAAAAGATTTGTGGGCAGTGATGGGTAGATGAGGCGTTATGTATTGTTTCGACCCAAAGCAAAACTGTATTGATACTGTATTGATACTGTGTTGATACTGCGTTGATACTGTATTGACACTGTATTGATACTGTATTGATACTGTATTGATACTGTACTGATACTGCGTTGATACTGAGTTGATACTGTGTTGATACTGTATTGATACTGTATTGATACTGTGTTGATACAGTATTGATACTGCGTTGATACTGTGTTGATACTGTGTTGATACTGTATTGATACTGTATTGATTCTGTGTTGATACTGTGTTGATACTGTGCTGATACTGTATTGATACTGTATTGATACTGTGTTGATACTGTGCTGATACTGTATTGATACTGTATTGATACTGCATTGATACTGAGTTGATACTGTATTGATACTGTATTGATACTGTGTTGATACAGTATTGATACTGCGTTGATACTGTATTGATACTGTGTTGCTTTTGTATTGATACTGCGTTGCTTTTGTATTGATACTGTATTGATACTGTGTTGATACTGTATTGATACTGTATTGATTCTGTGTTGATACTGTGCTGATACTGTATTGATACTGTATTGATACTGCGTTGCTTTTGTATTGATACTGTATTGATACTGTGCTGATACTGTATTGATACTGTGTTGATACTGTCACTGAATACTGACACCTGCTGAACAATAAAAATCCCTACAGGCAGCGGAGATTACAGACTGATTTGATGACCTAGTATATACAATAACATTTAAGTCATTGCATTTTCTTGTAAATTATACATTGTGTTATTTAATATCTTACATAAAATTTTAAATATTTGATATTCTAAGATACAGTCAATAAAAAATGTGAACATGTACTATAAAGATAAAATTTAAGTGAATGTGTTTGGAATGAGGATGCTTGTGGACTTGGTTTTTTCTTCACAAATTTTTATATAAAAAATAAGTTTTTCCACCTGTCCAGGTTAGCCCTCGCACTTTGACTGCTGGATATGAGCACCAGTGACCCTGAAAGGAAGCAGCAGGTAATCGATAATGAATGGATGGATGTGTAGGATTCTTGCTTATGAATTAGGATTATTAATAATTAATATTCGGGGCACCACTCTAGTTTATAGTTTCTAGAGAAAACTTAATTGGACAATGTTAATATGTTCGTAAATAATTGTAATTGCTATAAAATCTCTGAAGTCGTAAGATCTTTTAAAGACAAAGTAATTTCAACTTTCACACCAAGACAGACAACAAGTTGTGTTATAGTTGATATAATGAAGTATAACGTTTATTTACAGAATACAAAGACACCAGATTATGACAAATATGAGATTATGAATATGGATGATATGACCGTATTTGACAAACAGCATTAAGTGACAGATTTATCTTGTAGTTGTGGTTTAGTTTCGGCAGGGAAAAACAAATCAAAGTAAAATGAAACAAAAATGAAAAGGAATGATAACTTTATTGTAAGAGCAAAGTTACTTGGCTAAGTTCTGATTCTAAGGCTTGCGCAGAGGGAAGCTACACTGCTACAGTGCTCAGACCAAGTGTTCACCAGCTTAAAGGTTCTGCCTTACCCAGGTCTCGAGCCCAGTTCCGAATGGTACCGAAGGGCCTTTCTTCCAGGGTCTGAGAAACGTAGCTGGTTGTGCCACGAATCTCAGGGAGTGAAGAAAAGGTTTTTTCACTGTTCCGGTCCAGAGGTGGTAACTGGCTTTGGCTGTGTTGCTGAAAAGGGCAGGCTGGTTTCAAAGCTGGAACAGGTCTCGTGAATTCAGAAGCTGTAGTTCGGTTCTTCCGAGTCTCGTGGTTCGGTTCTGCGCAGCAGCTCTCCTCAGCATGGGTTCCTTAACTCGTGCACGTGAATGCAGGCTTCTACTTTGAGTTACAAAAAGGATAATTTAATGACTCTACATCTCTGAAACTTTCATGAAACTCTGAATAGAGTCTGAATAGACTCTGGCTATCTCATTTATTCTTTTCCTCATTTCTTTCCAAACTTTCTTCAAAATCTCAAAACCTGGTGAAATTCAAATTTGCCTGGCTTTTTGAAAACTCTGGCCGGAGGCGTGGTTAGCCTGGCTCGGCCAATCAAGAGAAAGATGGGCTGGTCAAAGGCGGGCCCTTTGAGTTACTGCTTCCGTTGTAGGAAGGACAGAGGTGGGGTTAAGTTAATGTCACAAAACATACACACACCTACAAACTGATCAATTTAAATGGATAAAAGAATAAAATAGGAAAATCCTACAAAATTAAAGACATTAAACATACTTTTTGTCATTCATCAAGCATGTTTGTATTTACAACAGCGTCACTTTCTCTGGACTTCAGGAAACCTGTTAGGTCATTTGATTAGAAATTAAAACAATAAACAGTCAGGACTTGTTTGAGTTGAGGCCAAGTCCACTGGTATTCCTAGGGAGAGATCGATCAAAATTACACAGTCAGAACATTATTTAATCCAAAGGATTCTGTTGGTTCCTTTAACAGGAGAGAAACACAAACAGGGAAAGAAAGTCTCTTAGTTTAAGCCTAAAGGAATGTACCAATTAGCATCTGTATGCTGAGGAGGGGGAGAAGATGTCGCCACAGGTTCTGGTTCCTATCAGTAACAGAACTTTTTGTCAGTTTTATGACTTTTGGCTCCGAAAAGTCTGGAGTTTTATGTATTGAAGAGCTCAACCCAGACTGTTAATCAAGTGAATTGTCAGATACGAAGAGGATTGTGGAGTTGGGGGTTTTGCATCCGGGCACCTCCTTAGTTGTCCTTATCTGAAAACAGGCCTCCCTTTGTTCCAGAGGTTGTTAAACTTAACCAAAAGGTGGGGTGGTGCAGATGGGCCTGCATGAGAATTCCTTGCTGAAAGAGAGTTCTGTCTTTATTAAGAATAGAATGTTTAATTAGCACATATAGCTTAAATATGAGCAGATTGAGGCCCCTACACATGGATAAGTTTTTCCAGTGTTCTGAAATTTAGCCTGTTACAATCCTTCTGTCAGATGGTGGAGGAAATTGAACCCAGGATGAGACGGAGGAGCAGGAGTGAAGAACCAAATTGTTTATTTAACGCTAACGAAAACAAAAGGCTGACGTGGCAGCACAACTATAAAACCAAAAACTCAGACCAACTCAAAAACATACCAGCAGGACTCGAGAGGAACAGGGGAACGCACAGAACTCGAACAGACATACATCGAATAGACAATGCACCGACAGCAGAGAGACACAGGGAACAAACATTTAAAGGGAAAGGCTGATTAGGTAAATCACAAACACCTGGGGAAACAACACGAGGAACAGGTGGCAGGAGGAGGTAGAGAAGCACAAACACAGCGACACAGGAAACAGATCATGACATCTTCACAATGAAATTTAGTAGAGCTTCATCCAGCATTTGCTTCCTAGAAGCTTGATAGTTAAAATGAAGTAAGCAATACATTTATATGAAATAATTTATATTAAAAAAAACAATTGAGTAATTTTTAGAACGGCTGTATATGTGAATTTACCTTGTTATATGTGGGACTTCATTCTCATGCTTAGCCCTATAATGCCTCGAGGAGGTGGATTTATTTAAATAAGTTCTGTCAAACATATGCAACACTTAAACTGCAGAGCATAATATGAAAGTAAAGACTCAATTTCAGCTGAATTTGGATTCAGATAGATCAAGTACAACATGAAAAGAACCGGATGAAACAACGAAATGAAAACAAATAGCCTTATTTTTCTATGTAAGATCAAAATGACCCCACACTGCGGAAAACTTTCATTTAGGCTGCTCCATAGTTGACGCCGTACAGTAAAAGATAAAGAATCTTTTTGGCAAATGCATCCCGTTAAGAGATTTGCTTCCTTATAAACACAGTTTGGCGCATCAGCCTCATTTCAAAACAGTTTCTGTATTAGTCACGTGACTTGTTGAAAGCAATACGCGCACTGACATGGGGTTTTGGTCTACGGCCTTGATGCATGCATACGCATCGGTGTTGTCGGATCCATCACTCATTGTGGGGCATTTTTATTTAATTTTTAAAGTCTAATGTTAGTCTAATGTGTCTTAGGCAGTGTTGGGTAGTAACGGATTACATGTAACGACGTTACGTAATTTAATTACAAAAAAAGAGTAACTGTAATTTGTTACAGTTACAATGAGAAAATATGTAATTCAGTTACAGTTACTTCCGAAAATATTAAGAATTACAAATTTAGTTACATTTTTTAAAAAATATAAACAAAAACCTTTGCGAAATATGTAATGATATTTTTATTGCTTTGCGCCCTATATCGCCGTTTCCCACTACGGCTCATTGTCTCTATCATATTTGCCAGCCGCAATGCCACTCTGATGTTCCATCCTGTGCTGGTGCTCCTGGAGGAACAGCAAGTGAGCGGACGGTTCCATTTCAGCTCAAGCAGCGCATCAAAAATGACAGCCTTCCTGCACTGGAAATTTGAGGAGCATTTCATTTAAATCTGTGATTGACTTTAACTAGTCTAGCGGCCGGTGTTACGTCAAAATGCATTTCCCCATCAGATACTGTTCCCCCAATTTTAAAGAGGGGGAACAGTATCTGATGGGGTTATTTCAGCTGTCAGACAGTATCAGATACTGTTTCAATTCACAGCATCCCTCGGTGCCTCTCCTGCCCCCCACGACTCTCTACCTGCAGCACCTGCCCATCCCCCCACCTGGGTGGGAGACTGATTGGGCCTTACTGTATGAC
>JAVKLF010000088.1:40620-52968 GCA_034783495.1 Millerichthys robustus
CTCTCCCATCATCAATACAAGATCTTGGTGAAAAATTAATGCAACACTGGATGGAAATAAATCTTGTGACACTGCAGTATCTTATTGAAACAATGCCACAGCGAATGCGGGCTGTAATCAAAGCTAAAGGCGGTCCAACAAAATATTAGAGTGTGTGACCATTTTTTGGTGGTGACTTTTTTTTTGGCCAGGCAGTATATAAACATAAAATAATCAAACATTAGAATTCCATCCAGGGTTGAGAGCCATCATTTTGTCACATTTCTGCAAGAAAAATGTACAAAAAATGTCCTAATGGAGTTTAACACGTTATTAATTGCACAACATTCACAAGTGGCCATCTGACATCGTCATTGTCACTTTAATCACCTGGTGCTTGTAACATCATCACTTATTGGGTTACAATAGATGTTATTAGTTTACTGATCATTGCTCTGAAAAATTTCTACATAATTACTCTTATAAGCGCTATATATTGTCATAATTGTATGTTCCCATACAAATAAGGAAATTTGTGCTTTGCATTTAAGCCATCACACATGAGATAAACCCAAGTAGAGCAACAAGAAGCAGTAATGTTTGAAAATACAAACTTAGTAGACTTGAGATAAACATTAATGACACCTGTAATTTTTTTTGTGGTAAGAGAAGTAGAATCCTGCATACTAGGACATGGAGATAAGTGACATATCTACACTACCTCTTCCTGCCTCAGTTCAATGCAGTGTTGCCAACTTAGTGACTTTGTCACTATTGTTAGTAAGTTTTCAGTTTTCAAAAGGTGATTTAGAGGTGCTGATCCTCATCCCAGCCGCTTCACACTCTGCTGCAAACCTCTCCAGTGAGAGCTGAAGATCACGGGACGATGAAGTCAACAAGACCACATCATCTGCAAATTGCAGAGACTGAATTCTGAGGCCACTGAACTGGACTCCATCCGCTCCCTGGCTGCACCGAGAAATTCTGTCCATAAACATTGAGAACAGAACCGATGACAACTTGCAGCCCTGGGGGAGTCAAACTCCCACCCTAAAGGGGTTCGACTTATTGCCGGCAATGCGAACCAAACTCTTGCACTGCTTGTATAAGGACTGAGTGGCCCGTAACAACGGACCCTCAATCCTATACTCACGGAGCCCCGTGAGGGTGAAGAGCTGGTCCAGTGTACCACGACCAGGACGGAATCCGCATTGTTCCTCCTGAATCCGAGGTTCGACCATCAATCGGAATCTCTTCTCCAGCACCCCTGAATAGACCTTACCGAGGAGGCTAAGGAGAGTGCTAAAATGGTGTATGGATTAACTAAGATCTGTTCCTTGAATAATCACTTTATAATGGCCCATTTTTTACAAACGTAGACCTAAACTTAGGTATGGATTTTAGTTAATTCATACCTCATTTTAGGTCTACATTTGTAAACCTGGCTACATAATGGCCAATGTTTGTGTTTCCTGAGATCAGTTGGCAGCCATCTTGAATAAGGTTGACTTCAAAAGTTTTAGTTGTAATATAGATCTAGTGATTACTTTCTAAAGGTTTAATTGAAATTTGTCCAGTCATTCATGAAATGTTATGTTAACAGACAAATTCACACACAGACACGGGCAAAAGCATGTTTTCTCTGCCTTTGCCTTTCAATTGTGGGTGATAATGAGCTGAGAATCTGCCTGACCAGACAGCCTGTAAATGTGCATAACTCATGTCAAATATTTTATGTAAGGTTATTTTAACAAAAGACTCAAATGTCTCTACCAGTACAACACATCTTAATCTATTTTTTCCTCTTCAGGTAAAGGAAAAACCCCTCTGCGGCGAAACAACAACATGATTCCGTCTGATCACATGAAGCCTAAGATGTCACACAGCAGTTGTGAAAAGAGCTGTCAGGTGACTAGTGAACAGATTAAAGCAGACATCAAAGCTGCAACTGAAAACAGCAGGAGGACTAATGGTAAAGAACCCCTGCCAGAGACTGCTGAGGCCTCTGCAGGACCAGGACCTGACTGTGGAAAATTTCAAAGCACCAGCAGCACTGAGGCAGGATCAAGCACCAAAGAAAGGCCAGTCAGTGTGTCTACTGCCAGGGTCCGGCGTCCTATAGGGCCCTCAGGGCATTTGGGGGGTTATAGGAGAGTCATCAATGGGAATATGTCCACAGTCCCCCCTGACAGAGCTGGTGCACTCATCAGGACTGATGAAAACCGATCAAAAGCACAACATAGAAATAGCTTTTTAAATGAGGCTGGAGACAGGAGTAGCTCTGGTTCCAGTGTGGACAGTCAGGAGTCCAGGTGTTCTGCTCCTGGGACCGCAGGACAGGATAGTTATAGAGAAAGACAACCTGCCACTACTGGGGCTTTTGTACCTGGTTCACCGCTGAATCCTAGCCAGGACTTTCTTCCCAGGCGTCCTTTGACCCGATCTTGCACTCGCATGTCTCCTGCACCTTTGATACCTGAAACAGGTAAGGGTTTTGGTTTGCTAATAAAGGTTTTAACCTGCAAGTTTATATTATCATCATCCGCCTTTTACCTTTTGCCATACATGTATTTGTCTTTTGGCAAAATACCTCACACAGAGCTGGGCAGATTTGTAGTAAACCTTTAGGATGTTATCATTGAATATAAATATACAACACATTTACACTTCTTAAGACCCATTTTTTTCTTTGGCTTTTGGCACAATCTGAGAGGTTACACTTTGTTTTGTTTTATTTGTTTATTTGCTTTATTGTGTCTGTATGTATTTTATATCTCAGTCTTTTCTATTTTATAAAAGCATTGTATTTTATGATTGTGTACAGCACTTCGGTCCTGTTGGTGTATAAAGTGCTTCATAAATAAAGTTGGTATGGTATGGTATGGTACACTTGAAGTTAACAAATTGGGGATGGCTGTGGAAGAGTGGGTAGGGGAGTCGTCCTGTGACTGGTGGGTTACCGGCTCGATTCCCCGTCCCATCTTTCTCAGTTGTTGTGTCCTTGGGTCAGAGGGCCCGGTGGTGCCGGTATGTGGCAGCCTCACCTCTGTCAGCCTGCCCCAGGGCAGCTGTGGCTACAATGTAGCTTACCACCATCAGTGTGTGAATGGGTGCATGAATGTAGTGTATAGCTCTTTGGAGTCTGTAGGGACTTGATAAAGCGCTATGGTAATAGTAAATAAGACATTTTACCTTTTAAACCTAAACCAAGATGGCGACCACAGTTCATCACACAGACATGAAAATTATTAATTAAAGACATGAAAATGCCCATTTTCAACTCGCCCAATCCATTTTATAGATATTAAGCTATATTTTGTGTGGTATTAGCTGAGATTCATTCACAACACATTATGAGCTCTACACATTGTGTAACTTCTGTATAGCTCATTTTGAGGTGGCTCCCAATAAACAGATGACACTTAGCCTGGAGGAGGTGGCAACTAAAGTCTGATGGCCAGTTAGGCCTATAATGCACTGGGGGAAACACTGGAGTAGGTGGATTCTACAGGATGTCTATTTTGGAGCAAGAAAAAAATGAGTAGAAGCCCTGGTAAGCTTTTTGGTTTGGGGCTATTTTGATTACTTCCTCTTGCCCGTCATGACATGCTGAATCCTTTACTGCCAACTGTCATGAATACACAGCTGAATTTGGTTTGGTTTGATGTAGTAAGTGGCCACTCACTGTTTCAGCTGAGTGATTACACTGCCTTACCTCTATTGAGGTACTTCCCTCAATAGAGGTAAGGCACTTCCCTTGGGAAGAGCATGTCCTCTGTCTGCTGGATGAATGTGGAGTTGACAGAGCTTTGTCTTTGCTTTGGTTTTATCTTTATATTACCATTCTGCCTTTGGTAGCATATCTGATAACAGAAAATATTTTTTTACTGTTATTTCCACCTTCTTCCCCAGAGTAACGAGGTGTTTTTGGGTGATTATGTTGGTTGACACAAACAAGTGCTTTGGAATGTGTAACACTGAGGTCCTTCGTTGTTTGTCTTATAGTCCCATTTTCTTAACATGGGAGGGATAATGAAACAAATTGATGAACTGAGAATCCCAGGTGTGGTTGAACACTGAAGCAAGGGCTTAGTTTCTCTACTAGTCGTCTTCAAAGCAAGTGGAAGTGGAGATTGATGGGGGATAGGGCCCTTACTTCTTCTCCTTTTTGGGGTGGGATGGGTGGTTTGATTGTGTTGGGCTTACAAGGTGTAGAAAACACCTTCAATGCATAAATAAGAAAATTAATATTTAGTTCTATTTAGATAACTGTTTGCTCTAGTTTGTTTGACCTTAGTTCAAATTTATGCATTGGAATCTTAAGTTAATGGCACAGTTTTATCCTTAGAAGCACATACACAAGAATTGCGACACGTTATTTATCTTTATGTGATTTTATGACGATGCACAGACGACTGAGTACATTTCTGGTATATAAACATAGCATTATTGGAAGTTATTCAAATAATTATAGCATAAAGAACACCTTTATGAAACCATCAATCTCACTCCAAATCAGTAAATACATTGAATTATTTATCCACAGTGTCACTTCTAAATTACTCTGGGGATAGATGAAGCATTGCTTTCGTCAGACGGGTTAGCGCCCTCTTGCGGTTGTCAGTGTGAAAATAACCAACATGTGAAATTATATAATGATTTCTTAATAATTTCACATATGAGTCACTCTGAAGAATAAGTCGCACCTCCGGCCAAACTATGAAAAATGTGCGACTTATAGCCCGGAAAATATGATACTATTTAAAAACAGAACAGATTTTGAACCCAACTCAAATGGTAAAAAGTTTTGACACAGAACTATATTGAGTAGCTCATGCTGTTCAAAATTATGTTGTGGCCACGTGTCACTATCTCATGGCCACGAGATAATATACCACGAAATTTGGCATTTATTTCGAACTAGCCTGAGTATATTGAAGCGCAAAAATCCAGATCTGCTTGTAGCAAAAATGGCTCTCAAGCGCCTTCTAAACATCAACCACTTGTATGATTTTAAAATACACGTGTAATTAGGTACGTTAGTACAACAGTCCAGTACTAATGAAGCATCTTTAAACCATATTGTAAAACCTACAGGAGGTCGGTCATCACCTGAGGGCCCTTCGTCGCTGCTTACAGTTTTATGTACGGGGCTGAGCTTTGTGAAACTTGGCAGTTATTTAGAACTAGCATATTTAGCAATTTTCAGTCACACTAAAATGCTATTTTGTCCTCAAAACTGAATGTATTTACTTTACCTTTAGACCAAAGCTTTTTTACAACCTAGTGCAAAAAAAACATTTAATTTCCCAAATTTTGTTTATCTGATTAGTGTGGTGTGGGATTTTTGCAACTTGGCCTATTTAACATTGAACACAGAATTGGGGGTAACATCATAATAAACTATCCAATCTTTTCACAGTTTAACCTATTAAATAGTCATCCCAGTCCTGACCATGGTCTAATGATAATATTATGACATCACTTAGTGGCAGTATAGAACCTCTTAAGTCTTTAAAATATTTTTAAACACACATTTTCCATTCTAGCTGCTTCAAAACTGTTGGGTAAAATTGTCCAGGGTAGCAAGGCAAACTTAGTCAAGTCCTCACTGGTGCGTAACTGGCTGTTTCGTTATATCCTAGTGATCTGTGCTCAACAAAACTTGTGAGATGGGAATTTAATAGATCTCAATGTGTATTTTTTAGGGATTTTTAAAAGTTAATTGAAGAAGTATAAAACAAGTTTCAAAAATCCTGATACACTAACAATTTTATTTGATATACGTATGAATAGTTAAATAGCACAAAATATGGGGTTGTAGTTTGCAAACATGTACAGAAAAAAATTTAAACTGCTAAATAATAGTGTAAATACTGACTTAGCATTCACAATAGTCTACACTTTCACATTTGAGGTTGAGAAATAATTGAAATGTCTGACTTTTAGCGTTATTTTAGGAAAAATCTTACCTTTTGCAAATACTACATGACATGTTAAGTTTTTCTAAAGATTTTTTATTATTATTATTCTGAAGATCTTTCAAGAGTGAGGCCTCGAATGACGGTAAGGCGGAAACGAATGGCTGACAAATCTACCAGCACCTCTGACCCAGTCACTGAGGATGACCACATACAGGTATACACACACAACACGCCCCGTTCTTTTAAATCTGATTTTGACATTTCTGAATGTTAGAAAAATATCTGCATGGTGTCTGCCTCTTTCTTCTACACAGGCTATGAATTGTTTTAGTTTTATTTCTTATTTTATTCTACAGTAGTCTATAGTTGGCCCTTTTGACCAAACAACTATTCTCAACTATCAAATTTCTACAAAGCTAAAATTAGATGTGTTTTTTGCTGCGAAGGGTACAAAACACATGTTCTAAGTGTGATATCTTGTGGTTTTCTATTAGATTATTACACCTTATTTTCAACATTTGACCAAAAAGATTCTAACTTTGTCATTTTTATACATAACTTAATCTTGTTTGAAACTCTTAAAAGCAGTTTATATACATTCTGTCAAGGAATACTAGAACTTTAAACTTGTTTTTGAATCTGTTGTTGCTATTTTAATGTTTTAAAATTGTGTTTTGTTTTGGGGGAAATTGTGGTAATGATTAAATTAAACAAAATTCACGGGAGAATCAAGTAACATTTGCTTTGAAATGTGCATACAGTCTAACTTGATTTGTATTCTTGATAGAATAAATGTTTTTGGTTAAACAGATTTTAACATTGAAGAGTAAGAACCTGGTGGGCATCACTCTGACCAACTGTGGAATCACTGACCTGGTTCTCAAAGATTGTCCCAAAATGATGTTTATTCATGGTAAATACAACTCTGATGTTAATGTTAATGATTTGATGTTGTAGGCATTTTTCTTTTGCTTTGACTAATAAAATAGTAATGATTAAGAAATAAAAGCTAGCAGTATGTCAGATCAGTTGTGATTTTTTTTTTATGTATCCCATTTCCAAAGATTAATTACAAACTTTTATCTATTTACCTATAGTTCTCCAGATTTTTTGAGTGTTTTAAAGCTTTAAAGTCTTTTCTTAAAGTCCAGTCCTGTTCAAAGGAATGGCAGGCAGGGAAGAAGGCCTGGGCTGCAAATGAAAACGATAAATAAAAGTCTAAATTAAGCATAAATCTCCTAATGGCAAGTTTATAAACTAAAACCTGTTAAGATGGTATTGAGTGTGAAAATGTAACCTGTCCTTTTGCTCTCCCTCTTTAAAGCCACTAGATGTCGAGTGTTAAAGCAGCTGCGAATAGAAAGAGCACCTATTGTAAACAGGTTTGACTTTGCTCAGTGTAAGAAACTCAACATGGAACAAGTTCTGGATCAGATCCTTAGGATGCCTCCTGAGAGAAACCGTATCATCTACATGCGTCCAATGCACCAGGTGTGTGATTTCTCTGATACTGAGCTTGACCTGCGGTGCTGGCTACATCACTGATGTGTATACGACCTTTACAATGCTTACGCCCTAATATTAATAATGATAATGAGATCAAAAACAATAGGGCCTACTGCCATTTCACAGTGCCTGGGAAAGAAATTATACATTAGATTTAAAGAGGAGTTCAAACCAAAGCATTGCAGTTCCACTGTTTATAGACCGTAATTGAATTATTTAAATGTGAAAAGGAAGGATTTAAAAGTGTGATAGGTCCCCTTTTAGAGAATGAAAAAAAGAATTCAACAAAGTTTTTAAAACATTAAAGAAAAACAAACCCTTTTTTGTTTTCTACAGTTTAGACATTTTGTCAGTGTTGAAATAAAATGTATATCTGAATTAATCAAACAGTGGTTGGGATTCTTTAAAGGGACTCAAATACACAAAGGTATTATCTCAGGTCCATTTGAAGGAGGAATAGACAAATAGACATATCAGCAGAAAAGGGGCGAACAATCTGGGGGTATCTGTGAAAATGCAGCACCTTATTGAGGTGAAGGGAGTTTGGCTAGAAAAGTCTAATAGGATACTTTATTACACCTGACCTAAAATCCCACTACACAGGTAACTCTTCAACTCTTCAGCACAGCGTAGAACCTTAACAACCTCAGTCGGTTGCTCCTCAGCAGAGCAGATATAGTGAAATGACACCAGTGTACTTCTGGTGCTTTTCTGCATGAACTCAAGAAAGTTCTGGATAACCACACAATATTTCACGCATACCTAAAGCTTACTGTTCTTTCTATTGTTAGGATGGTTTTCCAAAATTAGCCTACAGACTTGTGATGATTTTACAGTATTTTTGTTGCCCTTTAAGAAGATGGGACATTGGCCACGTCTTTTAGTTTGTCAATAGCAGCTGCAGGGCTGCTGAAAATTGGCAAAGTATAATCAATAGTAGTTCAATAATTGGGAAAAAATGGCAAAGATTGGTCCTCATCAGATGACTTCTAACCTGTGCTACAAAGATCTGTCATCATGCTTCTCTCTTTTCTCCTCAGATTGACTCTGTGGCGTTGGAGCGACAGCTCTTCCAGGGACCATATCCGTATCATATAGCTATAGTGCATGAGTTCAGCAATCCCCCAAATATACGTAACAAGGTTCGCATTCGCAGCTGGATGGACACCATAGCAAACATCAGCCAGTAAGTATTTAGTCGTGTTACAGAGAACAACTGATTTAAAATATTATAGTGACATTTAGTGCGTAGTGGGAATACTGAAGTGAACTATTCACACAAGACAATTACATGCAGTTAGCTCCGCACATAGGACACTATGCAAACCCTTAAACACATCCAGAACCAACTCAATTCTTATATTTTTTTTCAAAATTGATAAAATATTATTTTACAGTATTCTTTTAATTTAAAAAAATATTTCTATATGTGTATTTTTTATTTTTTTTTCCCCTTAGAAACGACATGATAAAGATGCGTTTCATATGTTGGCATAATGTAAAACAATATTTTAGTTTCTTCTCAGTTGGCTGTATTACTCCAGACAATATACCCCTTCTTATTATTAAATCTCTGGTATCCTGTATATATTTTTTCTCCAAAAAACAAACAAAAAAATCCATCGAAGCAAAGCAACTACCCACTGCACATGTCGAACCCTAAACAAATGGCATTTGAACTTTTGAGTCCTGGGCTTTGGGCCTCATAAGGCGAAGCTGATTATCTAACTCTATCACTGGAATTTTGTACTTTCGACTTGATACAGTAACAGTTCTGTAGATTTTATTTGATTGTGCCTTTTACATTTTCTTGACAGGGATTAATTTGTGTTTATAAGTTGTTGTTAGTAGTTTTTATATAAAACTCATACAGCTATTTGGCCAGACGCAGGTAGAGCTTCAAAAAACAAAATATCCTTTAAAAAATACTTTGTGTTAGGATTTAATATACACAACATTTTTACATTGTCTATGTCCAAGTACAAAACCAGATTTGACCCTAAAAATGATTACTTCTTTGTATGTCATGAACTAATGGCTGTATGGGCTTCTCTTTTTGTTAGAGAGTTAATCAAGTATGAGTTCTTCCCCGAAACAACGAGAACAGAAGATGATGTCAAGAAATATCGCAAATACCCGTGGGGCCGGGACATCTACACACTGGAAGGTAACATGTTCAAACCAATATTTAATTTTTTTTCCCAGCTGCTCCCTTCTGTGGGGTTAAACACGGCAAGCAAACCCTCACAAGAAATTTGACAATTGTTTCACACCGGATGTCCTCCCTGACACAACCAGGGTTCAAACCTCAGGATTAAAAGACCACATTACTGATTCCAAGCCAACATTTTGATTTACTGATAGAAATAAATGTGTACGGGGTCTGTAACAGTATGTTATCGTCTAGGACTGCAACATGGAACTAAATAACAAGTGTTAGTTTAAATATGTTGTTTGTTGTCTTCAAAATAAATGTGTTTGGGTTCTAGTGTAAGTACATGTAAAACTATGTGCACATCATCATGACTCAGAAACAAGCTAGTAGCTTGGACCATGGAGGGCCATGTGCTAAATGAATTTCATAAAATGTTAAGTACCTGACAGGGTCATTAAAATGAGTAAGAATATTACTCATCTTAAATGACTGAAAAATGAATTTTATTTTTTTTACAGGATAGTTATTTAAGATCATCACAATTCTGTGACTGCTTCAGAATCTCCCTGGTGGACAGAAACACAACATGCACCATACTATATATGATCACTCTCTTCTTCATAAATTAAAATGACAATTGTCTATTCCTGCATTGTGGCTGGATGGACAAATAGGTAGGAATTGGCGAAAAGAAATATTAGAACTACATTGTTTGCATTTGGAGATATGAAAACCTGTTACCTGTCTCAAATCTGCATGTCCAGCTCACGTTATCCTTAATATATGCTGATGATCATTGATACCATAATAAAGAAAATATAACGTTCTCAAGATGCGTAACCTATTTTTGTTAGGGAAGAGATTGAAGCACAGCAGGAACATAGCCTGTTGAATTAATTAGAATCTGTCACGCACCTGTAAGCACCTAGTGACTTGTAGGCCTTCAGAGACTCTGGTGAACAAACCATTCAGTCAGATACTCTCAAATATCAATAATCAATGTTTGGCTAGAGTGTTGGGTCATCCTTTTATCCACTTTTTAACATGTACAGAACCTCTGTCAGCCTGCCCCAGGGCAGCTGTGGCTACATTGTAGCTTACCATCATCAGTGTGTGTATGGGTGAGTGACTGAACATAGTGTAAAGCGCTTAGGAGTCCGTGGGAACTTGTTAAAGCACTATACAAGTACAGGCAATTTACCTTTTTAATGAATGGGTAGTGCATCTTGGCCGAAAATATGAAGTAATTTGACTGCATGCTTCCTTGCCTCATGGCTAAACTTTTTATTTTAATCGGATAAATCTAAATGAGCTCATAATTGATTGATTTTTTTAGCATCTCATTCCTACCAATGTCTTGATTTGCAAAAGTCACTTATAATCAGAGCTGTGTATTGGCAAGATTGTAGTTACACGATACATATCACCATACAGGGGGTCACAATATAATATATCCCATTACTGTAAATCAAGCACTATATTGCCATTTTTCTACAAAAATTTGAATTTGTAAAAATTAGTTTAAGGAGCACACATGCAGATCAGGAAGATAAGTGAATTGTGGATCTGCACAAATCTGGTTCATCCTCGGGTACAATTTTTATCAACATATCACTGTTTATTTTTATGCAATTAGCAAGTCAAGTGCAGCAGTGATCCAGAATATTTAACAATTTTCAGTGATTTTTTGATTGCATAAAAATAAATAGTTAAATGTTGATGAGAACTATACCAAAGGATGAACCAGACTTGTGCAGGTCCACAATTATCTTCCTGATATGTTGGCTGATTTGTTTACTTTCCCAGCCTGTTACACAAAGAAGCAGTATGTTTCAGGTGTGCTTTAAATTACATCTACATGCGTGTCTGAAGAATTTTATTAGCAAGTCGAACATTTTTTATTGATCTCTGTGTGTTAGTTTTTTGTAAACCTCAATGTTGAGTCTTCCATCTCTTTCCATGTTCACCAAACATTCCAGAAAGGGCAGCTTGTTGCCAGTGGCATCCTCTGGCACTTGTGTAATTGTTGTAGACAGACCTGACATGTTTGGTGCAAACACTTCTACTTAGCTTGGATGTTGACCCAGGTATCATCTGTGTTGTAATATAATTTGTAGTAAAGGAGTAAATTATTTTGACTTTTTCATGTTTTTGCAGGTAATCTGTGACATAAATCATATTTTTTAATGTTTTTCAGGAGTGGTGGATTGTGCTCCGTACAGCATGATAACAGATTTTCCCTGGCTAAGGACTCTGAGAGCAGCTGATCCTAATAACTATGCCCGCTCTGACTTTGAGGATGATGAAAACAGTAAGTGCAATCAGTACATTTATATCTAACCAATTAATTTGTTAATTTCAATTAACTTTCTATATTGCACCAATTTCCAAATTAGGTCATTTCATGCCATTGTACAATAATGACTTGCAGTACATTATAAAATGCCAGTTAGGTAGAGATGTTCATCTGGGGTGGCTAGGATTCGGCTAAATGGTTAGAGGAGTCGTCCTGTGACCGGTGGGTTGCCGGCTCGATCTCCCATCCCATCCTTCTCAGTCATTGTGTCCTTGGGCAAGACGCTTCACACGCCTGAGAAGTCAGAGGGCTCGGTGGCACCAATACATGGCAGCCTCACTTCTGTCAACTTGCCCCAGGGCAGCTGTGACTACAATGTAGCTTACCACTTTCAGTGTGTGAATGTGTGTGTAGCAGTGGCGGGCCGTGCATTTAACATCTAGGCCTTCAGTAGTGCTCCGTCTAAATCAAGCCAACCCTCAATAACT
>JAVKLF010000097.1:10155-22293 GCA_034783495.1 Millerichthys robustus
TGCTATTGGATGTAGGCATGCTATTGGATGTAGGTGTTCTATTGGATGTAGGCGTGCTATCAGATGAAGGCGTGCTAACGAATGTAGGCATGCTATCAGATGTAGGCGTGCTATTGAATGTAGGCATGCTATTGGATGTAGGCGTGCTATCAGATGAAAGCGTGCTAACGAATGTAGGCATGCTATCAGATGTAGGTGTGCTTTTGGATGTAGGCGTGCTATCAGATGTAGGCATGCAAACAAATGTAATGTAATGCCTAGCACACTGTCAAAAGTTCAGTGGGGCGGCCCATAGACCACCCAGCAGGAGTCCATGGTTCAGGAGGGCGACCCACAGACCACCCAGCTCGAAGCAAGAGTTCAGGGGGGGCGGCCCAACCAACCGCCACAGCACTGAGACCCGACGCAGGATATCTGGGAGCCCAGGATGCAGGAGACTCAGGAGCCAAGGACGCAGAGGTCGAAGAAGAGCCAAAGGAGGAAGCCGGAGTTGAGTGGGAGCTGAAGGAGGAAGCAGGAGTCGAGTGGGAGCCGAAGGAAGTTGCCGGAGTCGAGTGGGTGCCGAAGGAAGATGCCGGAGTCGAGTGAGAGCCTTCGGAGGTTGGAGGAGCCAGAGGCAAACCGGAGGCGACGGAAGGCGACAGAGGCGAGCAGGAGGCGACAGCAGCTGACTGAGGTGACCAGGAGGCGACAGCGCCCGACTGAGGTGACCAGGAGGCGACAGCGCCCGACTGAGGTGACCAGGAGGCGACAGCACTCGACTGAGGTGATCCGGAGGCGACAGCTCTCGACTGAGGTGATCTGGAGGGGACCGCAGCTGACTGAGAGGCCAAGGAGACCACAGCCACAGCAGACCCAGAAACAGCAGGTGCCGGAACAGCTAGCTCGGCCACAGCTAGCTCAGGAGCAGGAACAGGAACGGCTAGCTCGGCCACAGCTAACCCAGGAGCAGGAACAGGAATGGCTAGCTCAGCCACAACTAACCCAGGAGCAGGAACAGGAACGGCTAGCTCGGCCACTGCTAACCCAGGAACAGGAACAGCTAGCTCGGCCACAGCTAACCCAGGAGCCACAAAAGAAGGGGTGGGAGGGTGGGAGAGCAAAAAGCTCCGGACGTCCTCCAGGAGCTGCTAGTGCCCTGACATCCACAGGAGGTCCGGCCTGCCTGCCAGCGTTCGCTCCAGCTGGCTGGCGAGCCTCCTCCTCCCCTCCACGCTTTTGTCCCAGCCCCACAATGTTAAGGCGCCCCGCACCCCAGGATCCGTCACTTCTTCCTCCCACGGCGGCAGCGATGGTATCGCCACTCCCGAAGGAGTGGCAGGTTCCGCCGTGGGAAAGGCAGGTGACGCGGGTGGGGCGAGTCGGGGAGTCGGCAGCTGGGCTCTGGCGCCGGAACGCGCCCCTTCCGGCTTTATTCCCCATAAGATCTTTAGCCTGTGGGTCGGACTGTCTGGTCAGTTCGTACTGTCATGAGGAGGATTTGTAGAGTCCGGAGGTGCAGGCACAGAGGCAGAACGTGGGACAAAAATAACAAGTTTATTTAGACAATACAGAACTGGTGGAGACATGGTGAAAACAAAACGTGCTGACGTGGCAGCCAAAAACTAAGGGCGCTCCAAGAGGAGGAAAAATACAAAAATACAAAATCCAAACTCAAGAAACTCACGGGTGCTGAAAAAGGACAGGCAGGCAGGGGCGCAGGCAGACAAGGAGACAGGCACAAGACATTAGACGGGCTCGGGGACAGACGTACGACGATGAACCGACAACACAAGACTGACAGAGCACAGGATATAAAGGAAGGTAATCACAGGGGGAAACAAGAGACACCTGTGGAGCACACATTAGGGACAGGTGAGGCAAATCAGAGGACAAGAGGGAGGAATACAGGCAGGGCTGAAGTCACAGGGGAAAACAGGAGGCACGAGAGGAAAAACAATCCAAATACAAACAGACACAAAGACAGACCATGATGAAAACTCAGAATATAAATACAAAACATAAACACAGGAGACAGATCATGACAGATTGCAGCTAATGTGAAAAGCAAATACACGCTGAATGCCGCTCCTTACCGGGGAAAGAGGTGGCTCACGCTCCAGGTGAATGTGGCGGGGACAGTGCGTAATGAGGAAGTTAGCAGAGCCGCGGTGATAAGAAAAAAAATGTCACGGTCAACTTTTTCACCTGTCCAGCTGTCCAGGAGGAGAAAACCAGTCTTGTTGGGGTGATAAATAAATCCAGAAGAGGTGCCTCCTTGTGTCCTTATGTTTGTGCGCAAATGCTGCTCCACAGTACAAATATGCTCAAAACCACAACAGCACCCTGACTATTTACAAGTGCAAACTGTGAAAACAACATATCAAACACATGCACCGTGCACATATCAGCTGGATCCCTGAGCGACCCCAAAGCAAAGCCTGAGCCAGTGGTTTATTACAGTCCAAAAAGCCTACAGAAAATAAGAAAATGTCTAAATCAAATGAACTTCACCTCTCCACCTCTGGCTTCACCTCTCACTTAGGGAGCAGGAGCGGGCGGGGCAGGGCTCTCCCCTCGCCTGCTCCTGCTCCTGCTCCTGCTCCGTGTCTTGCTCAGCTGTGACTTGTGGGCCACACTAACAATAAATTTTCATATTAAGGTGGGGGCCACAAAATATCATCTTGCGGGCTGCAACTGGCCTGCGGGCCGGGAGTTTGAGACCTCTGGCGTACAATGTTTAGTGATAAAGATGGTTTACTGCACTGATTATCCAAACTGTTTAATAAAAGTGTTCTATTCTCACTTCAACCATTATCATTCCAATTCTTTAACTTAAATACTTTATTTTCAAGGGGTTATGTCTTTATGACAGTATAATGAGCTAATTAAAACCAATCAAATTCAGTATTTTTTCTTTTGTCATTAGATAATGTGGGTAAGAATTCCAATGAATATGATTCTGTCCAATACTGTAAAACCATTATTGAAAAAACATAAAGATTTGTGAAAATTTTGCAATACTGCCTATGCAGAGTAACATTTCATATGTGCTGATTATTGTGTCCAGGGTGTCTCCTGCCTCTCACACAGACATGGGCACCAGTGACCCTGTGACTCTAAAGGGAAGAATGAAAAAGATGGATGGATGGATAGATGGATAGATATTGGACTTCTCCCTGAAGTCTTAAAAGTCCCCGAGGGTTCTCTGCCCAGATTAAAACCCAAGTCTTCTTGTCTTATGTTTTTCTTTACTTTAGATCTAAAATGTGTCCCTGTGTGTTCTTTAATGAAGTCTTGACATTTTGTATTTTAGACTTTATGGCAATGAGCACAAAAACTGCTTGTGTCTTCTTCTCAAAACTAAATTAAACGTGCATCTTCTGACGTAGTTTAATTCTAAAGAGACAAACTCTTCGTCCTATCTGTGCGTGCAACAGCAGTTATTCATAAACTCTATGAATATTAGGGATGCCTGTGGCAGAGTGGTTGGGGGAGTTGTCCTGTAACTGGGTGGGTTGCCAGTTTGATCCCTGTCCCATCCTTCTTCGCTTAGCACCATCGCTTGGCTGAGTGAACGGGTGAGTGACTGTAGTGTGAAGTGCTTTGGAGTCTGTAGACACTTGATACAGACCATTTACTTTTTAACATTAGTTTAGCAAGTTTCTGAGTACGTCTGGTACAGTTTGAATGGGTTTTCGTCCATCTGCATATTATAAAAATGTTTTGTGATTTTGTTTTACTCCTAAGCTCTTTATCAATATAGCATTGTAATCGGGCAAGGACAATGGAAGCAGCAGGACTACTGATCCAGTCTCATATGGGTCTAAATCCTGTTATATACACATTTCTTCCACAATCTTTGTTAGCATTTGAATTACATGACCTTGTTTTCTCATGAGGAACTGAATGCAGTAGTCATTAAGAGGCCTGTCAGGCTCTTGTTCCTCCCTCAGGACCTCATTAGGTTGTAAAAAAAACTACTTCCTGCTTATCTCTTATCTTGACACTGCAGTCATTCCAGCTTCTCAATGAGCCTGACGGAGAAAAACAGGCAAGGATCTGCAGCCTGATGGCTTCAGCTCTGCTTGGTTTGCGTTGCTGTAAACCAGCAGCTGCACATCACCAAATATGGAGCTGTTTGTGCAGTTTGATGAAACTTTCAAAAGGTTGCCTCATCTTCATCCAACAAATACATTCAGCTATACAGAACGGAACAAACGTGACAATGTAATTTCTTTAAACCAGTGTCATAGCTTCTTTTTTGCAGAATTGCAAATATTCAGCGCATCTCAATCATCTCGAGTCTGCAGAAAACAAAATGCTTGATTGCAACATTTCCTCCATACAAAATTGTGTTATCGAAAACAATCTGGGCAGTCAGTGAGAAGTCACATGAGCAACCAGAAAAGATGGACTTTATTACAAAAGCATCAGAAAAAAAACTCCAAACAAAATTACAAGTTAAATTTTTTTAAAGCTATATATTTTTTAGAATGATAATTTGTTTCAGCTTCAAGTTAGTCTTTAAAGTTGGAGGAAACCAATAAAATGAAACTTGTGATTTCTTTTTTTTGAACCCTGACACGCTGCCATCCTGACCTGTAAACGTCTTCACACAGTTTGACTTGGATTGTCTTCTAATGTCGGATCTTTTCATGTTTCATTCTTGTTGCTTTAAAGCTTAGCTGTATATACTTTGTCAGATTTAAGTTTTCCACAAGATTTATCTTTTTAAAGAACTTTTAGAGCATCAAGTTCTTTAAAGTTGAAGTCTTTAAAGAAATACATTTTGCCCACTGATTTACATTCCAGTTTTTAACAAAAATATCACATGATGTGTCCCCTCAGGATCAGGGTCTCAGTTACTTCCACACCAAGTTTTATCTCATCTGTCTGAGTGACAGACTTACAGACATTTTTCTGTTTGTTAATATCAAATAAATGAAAGTCTTTGTGAATCAGGTTGACTTCAAACATTAATCAGTTGTAGATATTAAAAATTATTTTCTAGGACTTTCATTAAAATATGTCTAGAATTTCATGAGATATTTTGCTAACAGATGGAGTCAAACATAAACAACTACATAAGTGATTATTTTTAAAACATCTGTATTTTGACTCCTACAGACTCACAGCTCAGTGGCAGTGCTGTTGTCTTCTTCCATCTTTGACATGTTCAAACATTCAGCATAGTTTGGAAAAATGCAGCAAAAGATGCTTCCTGGTATTTCACGTTACTCTGTGGTATAATCAATATTTAAATCCATCTGTTAGTCATCTGTCCTCCAGGTGTCCTATGTCTGTCTTCCACATGTATGATGCACACTAACATCTGTGTCCTCCCATTTGCAGGTGCTCAGTGTCTGGATCTTGGTAAACAAGTCACGTGTTACTGTCGGCCAGGCTTCACTGGTGCCCGATGTGAGACCAACATTGATGACTGTGCCAGTAACCCCTGCCGCAATGCCGGCACCTGCATAGATGGCATCAACGACTTCATCTGCACATGCACTCTGGGCTTCACCAGCAAGGACTGCTCTGTACGCAGCAGCCCCTGCAGCTACTTTCCTTGTAACAATGGTGGCACATGTTACACTCACTTCACTGGCCCTGTGTGCCGGTGTCAGCCAGGTTTCATGGGCGCACGCTGTGAATACCCATCCATCAGTTCAACAACAAAACCTCCACAAAAAGATGACACCTCTCCGGCACTAATTGCAGCTATCATCCTCGGTTTGGTGACTCTGGCGCTGCTGGTGTGTGCCAGTATCCACATTCTGCGTCAGCTCCACCGAGGCAGGAAGCTTGCAGCCATTTCCAGATCAGTAAAGAATGATTTGGAGACAGTAAACAACCGCAGTGCTGTGATTGATGGAGAAGGTCCCAACAGTGGGAGCTTACTGGGGGGCCCGCTAGTCAGCGTGTCAGAAAAAAAGGCCTTTCTTAATTCTGGAGCTCAGTACAAAATGTTCAGTAAGAACACAGCTCTGGTGGAGAAGAACAGTGCCAACATGTCCATGTTTAAAAACAAAATGGCCGACTGTAACCTAACAAACGAGGAGCAGCACCTGGAGAAGAACAAGTTTGACCCGTAAGGCTATGAAAGTGTGATAGTTTGATGATTATCTGTGTGTTTCTATGTTTTGCTTTCTTTTTTACAGCACACTGTTATTGTCCTGCAAAGGCAAGTAGCAGCACTTTTGTCTTTTATTAAACTAATGTATTCAGCATTTTGCAAGATACGCTCATGGTAAAAAAAAACTACTCTCTTTCAGTTTCAGAGTTTTATCTATCAGGAATAATAAAACTGATCTGGTATTTATTAATTTCTAAAATAGCACAAATTAAACATCTGAGGAACAAAAATAAAATGTAATGCTGTGAGTCAAAAACCCTGTAAAGAACTTAAGAGGTTAGCCCCGCCTCTCACACAGTGACTATTGGATATGGGCACCAGTAACCCCCATGACTCTGAAAGGAAGAAGTGGGTAAAAGAGAATGGATGAATGGATGGATGGAGTGACAAACCACGTTGGTTCCACAAGATTTCAGAAGTTCAGTATCAGCCAGGAGCAGCTGAATTGATTTAACTGATCATCATCAGTAAAATCAGCTCTATTAGAGAAATATTTGAGCTGTTTGCTGCTCTGGTGCATACAGATGTGTGTTAATAAAACACCAAGGTGGAAAGACATCAGCAATAGCCACATGACTTAGGTTTGGAAAGTTTTATCTGAATGAACCACAGAACATCTGGAACAATGTCCAATGGACAGATGTTTACCCAGAATGCACAGCACATTGCCATCTATCCATTCAGGCAGTTTCTTCTACTTATCCATGTTTGGGTCATGGAGACAAGTCCAGAAGGGAAATCACAATTTCCTCCCCAACAACACTCTCCAGCTCCCAGGCCAAAGAGAATATAAACCTCCCATACCCAGGTTTTTGCTTCTGCAACCCCCAAAACTGCAGTTTTTCTGACCATTTTGTATTTGTCAGCTGCTTCATGTGTCTTCAGGAACAACCTAACCCCAAAGTTTTCCTTCTTTAGGTTGACAGTTACCATGACCACTGATGTCTACCAAAAAGTCTTTTGTTTTTCACTGCAACAGACACCGATGACCTTTTGTTCACAGCTCATGGAAGCTCGATAATGGAGGCCCTGAACCAAACACAGTAGCCAATCTACTACAGACTGGCTCAAAAAGAAAAGAGTCAAGGTGCTTAAACCAGATTTTGTAGAGGTGGTTCCACTAATGAGGATTAGGAAATCAATGGATTTAATCAGCGGCATCTGGCTGATACTGAACCTCTTAAATCCATTGAAGTACCAAGGCTGGATCCAGTTTTTCATTCACAGCTTTAACATTTTGTTTTTGCTTATTAAATAATGATATGGTGAAATGAATCTATTATCTGCTTCTGTTGAAGTTAGATGTGAGAGAGGGTGGACTTTCTCTTTCCATGGCTGTATTCCTGTCAAACTGTGTTGTTGCTGCTGCTGAACCAATGCCCTCTCTTCTGCTTGAACAGTAAGAAATGTGACTCATCAATCATCGTCCCTCCTCTCAGTTTTGCAAAGGACAGTCTGTATCATCCGGTGTTTATCATCCCAGAGCAGATGGATCCATGTGTGTTTGCCACTGAGGTGAGTCTAATCACCCCTTCCAACAGGGATGATGCATAGTTAGCTTATTAGACAAAGATTTAGAGTTCTTGATGATGTTCTTCTACTGGGTCTTCTTGCTTGGTGGTAGTTCTGAGTACTTTGCAGTGTTGGACCTGTCCTGATCAAGAATGGGTGGATATATACCAAGATCATCTGACACTCAGATCACTCCCAGGTGGATCTTTTCCAGCTCGTTATGTAGCTTCTGAACTTCTGGTTGTGGCTTCAAAGCAAAATGGCTGAATGAAAATACGTGTGCCATTTTTCCATGTTAGATTTTTAAATTATTAAACTGAACGATCCTCTTTACTTTATATTTGTTCCATCAGATAAAGTTATTAAACATGGGATCAATTTTCATTGTTATGCTGATGATACTCAGATATATTTATTCATGAAACCTGATAAATCCAGTCAGTTAGTTAAATTACAAACATGTCCTAAAGACATAAACTCTGGAGGACTCTTAATTTTCTGCTTCTAAACTCAGACAGAGGTTCTGGTTTAATAATAAACTCTGCAGTCTTTCACTTTCTGTGGGTTAATTTGTTCTCCAGTTCTAATGTAAAAAATCTTGGAGTTATTTTTTATCAGGATATTCTTTTAAAGTTATATTGAAAATGTTAGCAGGACTGTTTTCTTCCACCTGAGTGATGTCACTGAAATTAGAAACATCTTGTCCAGAAAAACTGATCCATGCATTTATCAGGTCTAGACTGGACTACTGTAATCCTTTATTATCTGGGAGTCCCAAAAAAGTTTTCAGGTGATTCAAAATGCTGCTGCTGATGTTTTAGCTTCAGTTTAGCTCCAGTTTTAGCTTCTCTTCATCAGCTCCCTGTCAAATTTAAAATCTTACTTCTAACATCCCAAGCTCTCAACAACCCAGCTCCATCTTATCTAAAAGACCTTAATGTTTCATTCTTTGCTAACAGAGCAGTTGGTTCTCAGACTGCAGATTTCCTTGTGGTTTCTAAAGTTTATGAAAGTAGAACGGGAGGTGGAGCTTCCAGTTTCTGTCCGTGAGGCTGACACTCATGTCTACTTTTAGGACTGAAGACTTTCCTTTTTGATAAATCCTAGAGTTCAGCTGAGGTTTCCTGAGGTATCCCTTAGTTCGGCTGCTATCGGCTCAGACCGCTGTCTTTACTCTCTCTATTCCCCATGGTTGTTTTTTTTTAAATATTTCTATCAATGATGTATTTTTCTTTGTCTTTCTTCCCATAGAAACTACACCTGGACCAGTCAGGCTGTGTTTGTCTCTGTCTCTTTTCTTTCCTCCCTGACCTCAACCAATCAAAGCAGATGCCTGTCCATCCTGATTCTGGTTCTGTTGGAGGTGTCTTCCTGTTAAAAGGGAGTTGTTCCTTTCCTTTCTTGTGTTATTTAACGTGTGGATTTTCTTTATGTACCCATTAATATCATCATTGTTCCACTGTAATGTCTAGTTTCTCCACATCAGGCAGTTTTATAATCCAATTACTCAGTAAGGTTGTAAAACTTAACACTCATAAAGGTTCACACTGTGACCCTTAGACTCCTTCTAGAGCTGGACTGTAGACACATGTATAGTGAGAAAGGTTGGGGGGCTGTGGCTCAGTGGTTAGGTGGGTCGTCTTCCAATCAGAGAGCTGGTGGTTCAATTCCACTGCTGTTCAGTCACATGCCTAAGTGTCCCTGGACGCTGAACCCCCCAACTGTCTCTGATGTCCCATCAGGGTCTGAATGGGATTTAAACTCTGACTAGTCTCCATAGAATGATTTCTACAGATTATCTTTGTAGAGACACTTTGAGTGTCCTGGTTGGACAGAAAGGTGCTACGTGAGTACTGTCCAGTTATTCATAGGAGGTTTAGAACAACATGAAATGACTTGTTACTTGAATACATTTTGCTTTTAGTTTGGACGATGATGTTTTTAGTTTGAATTGAAAGCTTTTTTAATTTCCGTTTTAGGAAGCAAAATACATATGTATATTTCTCTCCCTTCCTTTTTCTGGGTTTTCAGTTTGGTCCTCATAAAAAATCATTTGGTTATAAGTAAGAGGGTGTAAATAATGTGAAACTGATGATTTGATCCAGAGCAGTAAGTTCTGAAAATGTAAAACTTGTAATATCCTGACCTTTTCATGGGTGGACTTTATTCAGGTGCAGCTCAAAAAGTTAGTATGTCTTTAAAAAGTTCTATATTTTCAGTCAGTCAGTTGTGAAAGTGAAACTTATATATTACATACAGATTCATTACACCAAGTGAACATTTTCAAGCTTTTATTTCTTGTAATTTTGATGATTCTGTCTTACAAATAATGTTAATAAAATTTAGTGTCTCAAATAAATAGAATACTACATAAGATCAATAAAAATAGATATTTTAAAAACAACTATCAGGGTTCCTTTGAAGTAAGTTTATTTCTGTTCTCTCAACACTTGGTTGATCCGCTTTTTGATTGAATTATTGCATCGATGCCGTGTGGCAGCACTTCTGAGATGGAATGGAAGTCCAGCGGTCTTCAGGTCGTCTGCTGTCCTTGGGTTGGTGTCTCCTCACTTTTCTCTTGCCAACAGCCCACAGATTGTCTCTGAGGTTCAGGTCAGGACAGTTTGCTGGTCAGTCCAACAGTAACACCATGGTCACTGAAGCAGCTTTTTTAGAAGTGTGGGTTAGAGCCAAGTCCTGATGAAAAAGGAAATCAGCATCTCTATATACAGTAGCTTGTCAGCAAAAGAAGTATGAAATGCTCTAAATGTCCTGCTTTGACTGTGGACTTCTGAAAGCCCAGTGGACCAACAGAAGCAGAGGACAGAGCCTTTCATCTGAACATTAGACCACTGAGGACCAGTCCAGTTCTTTGTCTCCTCAGCCCAGGTAAGACACTTCAGACATTGTCTCTGATTCAGGACTGGCTTAAGGAACAGGACATTCGAAGACCAGGTCTAGAGTCCATAAGGATTTGTCTCCTGCCCACACTGCCAAAAGTATCAAAAGCTGTAGATGTAATATTCAAATTTTCTGCGACACTGAATTAATTATTTTGTTTATTTGTAAGCCACAATCATCAAGATTACAAGAAGTAAATCTTGGAAATCTTTCACTCTGTTTGTAATGAATCTGACTCTGTAATAAAGTTTGACATCAATAACTTTTTAAATTCCCTCCTCAGATTCAGCTCCTATAAGTGGATAATTTCATACAATCTAAAAGTGTTCAACTTTGTACCCTCAGAAAAACACCTGAGGTGAGAAGAAATATCAGCTGTGTGTAGATAAAAGCAGCTTAATGAACATTTTATTTACAATTCTGATGATAACTAGTTTTTAAAAAGTGGTTTCCAAAACACAGAGTGAAACTACCACAAGTTGACATAAATAGATTATTATTGTTCGATTCTGCTGCAGTATTTAAAGATCAGTGATCATCATTCATTGATCCAGAAGTCATCATGTCTGCTGACGACTAACTGCTGTTTCTGTGTCTCCTCAGGTATAACCTCAAGTTTTCAGACCACCAGAGGAGGAACTTTCACGCTGGAAGGCCTGAAACTTTTTCCAGGTCAGGAAACCCAGAGAATTTATTCTACACACACGTTTTATTTAATATTTATTACTGCTGCTCCAAGGAAATAAGCAACAAGCAAATGGCTTATATTCTGTTCGAATAACAACAAGAAGAAAACTGAAAGTTCCTCATCATTTGCACTATTAATCATTTTTACTTTAGAATTCTAATATAATTTCTTTTGGCCATCTGTTCAAAGTTATGTTATTGTTTTTTAAAGAACAAATGTTTAAAATAATCCAAACAAATAAAATAAACTTGTGCCTTAGCTGAGCTTTGTAATTATCCTGCAAATTTGACCTTTGGGTCTCAATCAAATCATCCCAAAACTTTCTGACACAAACAGGAAATAAATCAATTTAATTTAAGTCAAAAAATCTGAACTTTGGCGCAACCGATTATTTCGTTACAGACTTTTTTTTATCATTGATCCATTTATTAGATGAGAAAGTTTTATTCTGTTAAACAATTCCAGCGTTATTCCAAGTGCTTCTTTACAAAATGATTAAAGAAAATAGAACATTCCAGTACGGCAGCATTCATAAAGTTAAATTTGTTTTGTGTAACTTTTCCTTCCTTTAAAGCCAGAAATCAACCAAACCTGAACATTCCTTCTTTGAAAATCTTTCTGATTGAGTTACTAACTGTACAACCAGAATCTGTGATGATTTTATTATGTAAAAAGAATCTTTTGTCAGGGACTTTTTAATTTTTTTTATTTTTTTGTTTAAATGTGATTATCCCAGCCTTTTTTAAAGGTTTTTGCTGGTTTTTTAAAATAGTATTTTTATAAGATAAAATGACCAAACGTATTTTTGTTGTATTTTCTCCTGAAAACCAGATGAACTGTGAAACAAGTCAAAACAACAACTTCATTTTTGATATCCCAAGAAAAAAATTATCTTCGTTACAGTGAAGGATTCATATAT
>JAVKLF010000097.1:22393-33206 GCA_034783495.1 Millerichthys robustus
ATACCAAAAAACAGTGTCATTTCTGTGTGGTCATGTTTTCTACAATCATCATTAATTTAAGAAAATAATGAAATGTGTACATCTCCTCCACAGAGCAGTTTTCTATTTAATTTTGCCTTTTGTACATAATTTTGTATTTATCAGAGAATTGTATATTTGTTCTTTTTCTGAGCTTGTTTTAGTCTGAATACCAAAATATATTTTTTTCAAAAATGAATGAGAAAAATATTTTTCTCTCTTTTTGTTTGTCTTCATTATTCTGTGAAACATAATCAAACTGTTAATAATTTATCTTCTGTAAAAGAAAAGATTTAGTTTGAAGAATTTAGATTTTAAAAAATTGTTTTATTTAGAGATAAAGTGACTTTATCAAGGTGATTCCTCTAACCACACATAGATCCAGACACTAAATCTAAATGTTGATTATTCAACTTTTTAATGTTTTTTTCTCGGCAGTTTATATAAAAGCCCTCTTATATCATTAGCTTCAAGCTTCCTGCAGTATAAGTTTCATATCAAACAACCCAGTGAAACATTTCAGTAAATTAACACATTTGTCTCTAAAACTAATTTGTCTCTAAGGTGTTGACCTCTGACCTCATTCAGACAAAAAGACGTTTAAACTCACTTCATTCTCAATTCACAGCAGCAATACATATCTGAAGACAGAACCAAAAATCAAATGAAAAGTTCTGAACGAGATCCGTCCAGCTGGAATACTTTAGTTTTAAAGTAGTCTCGGTCCGGAACATTAAAGGTTTGGTTCCTGTCCATCTGGAACACTTTGGGTTAGCGTACAAAAATCTGGATCATTATAATTTTAGAAAAGCTGTCGACCTGGAACACTTCACCTAAAAGTCTTGAAACCATCTGATCTGGACCACTTCCACAGCTTCCAGGAACTCTGGATCACTGGAGTCCAACAGGACTCATGAGGAACGGACTGGGACTTTTGCTGAACGCAGCAGAACAAACGTTAAGAGTGATGAAAGAGTGAGCAGGACGACGCCACACCTGTCATCACTCCATCACTGTCTGGGACTTCTGACCCCCTCCTGGGGTTCCAGTTGGTTTTGGATCAGATGAGTCTGAACTCAGTCCTAGATGGGATGAAGTGTGTTTGTGTGAGGAGGAAGGAAACTGGTTAGACTGGTGTGGGGGGTCGTCCTGTGACCGGTGGTTTGATCCCCCACCCCATCTGTCTCAGTCGTTGTTTCCTTGGGCAAAACACTTCTCCCGCCTTGCCTGCTGGTGGTGGTCTGAGGGTCCGGTGGTGCCGGTGCGTGGCAGCCTCGCCTCTGTCGGCGAGCCCCAGGGCAGCTGTGGCTACAGTGCAGCTTACCACCATCAGTGTGTGAATGAATGTAGTGTGAGGAGCTTTGGAGTTCGTAGGAAGTGAGCCAGTTCTGACGAGCCATGGACTGAATTCTAAAGCCCCTTCAACTGTGGGGGGCTGTGGGTCAGTGGTTAGGTGGGTCGTCGTCCAATCAGAGAGTTGGTTGTTCGATTCCCCTGCTACTCAGTCACATGTCTAAGTGTCCCTGATCCCTGGATGCTGAACTGTCCCACTGTCTCTGATGTCCCATCAGTGTCTGAATATGATTTAAGCTCTGACTAGTCTCCATAGAATGATTTCTACAGATTATCTTTGTAGAGACACAGATTGTGAGACACTTTGCGTGTCCTGGTTGGACAGAAAGGTTCTACGTGAGTACAGTCCAGTTATAGAAGTCACATGACACTCTGCACCCAATCTGTTTGGCCCCTGGTGCTGGTGATGGGCCCCCAGGCCTGGCTCTGGGAAGGGGTCTCAGTAACCCACATCAGGGGCATCAAACTATTTAATTTCTTTCATTTTCTGATGAATACAAGAAAACAAATTCCATTCAAACATTTCCTCTGTTGTGTAAAAACAATCCATTTAGAATAATTACAAATTTGTCCTGTTTGTTTTGGAGGGAAAGTCTGTGTTCTCTGAGTGTTTTTGTGTCTGTCTGTAACACGACTCTGCTGTTTGTTCAGAATTTACAGCCTGTAATCAATCAGAAAGCGTGGGAAAGAGGAGAGCATCTGCACATGTTCAGTTCCTGACATCAGATCTGAGTTTCTCAGTTTTTCATTTTTCTTTTATCAGATAGAAACAGAAATCTGACAGAATCTGTCTTTTGTCTTTTATTTGATTCTCTGGTCATTCCTCCTCTTCTTCAGTCAGCTCTTCAGTATTTTCCACTCGTCTACACCTGTCTTCACTTCTAACCCTTTTATCTGCTCATCCTCTCACCCTCAGCTCCAAATCTTCAGTCACCTTCACTTTACTTTGGTTTCTCTCTTCCTCTCTGTGTGTTTCTTGTATTTTTTCTGATAAGTGAATCACAGCGAGGTCCGTCAGTCGGCTTTACGGCAGGAATTTGATTTATGGACATTTATTAATTGTTTGGAATTGAAAATCAAGCTGCACCAAATAAAAAGTTCTCCTGCAGATATTTGTGGTGCTCGTTAGTTAGGCAATGTTTCTGCCTTACTTTATCCCAACTCGGTTTCTTCATCAGCTTAGATTATTATAAAAGACAGTTATAAATTGTTATTAGGCTTTAGAGAAAGAAGTTAACGGACTTATGTGTGAGCAAGCAAAGCAGAAGGTTATTGTCTCATAACCCTCTAAAGATCTGGGTCAGAGGGATTATCATCTTCATCATCTGTTCAACTGAGAAGAGGAAATCCAACCCATTGTCCTTCTTTTGTCCACTCAGCCCAAAGACATTTTAATGTTTGTGATGTAACAAACTTCTGTAAATCTGAAGTCAGACAGGTGATTTTACAGATAACAGATTACATCATTTCTCCCACAAAATATGAGATTTATCTTTGTTTATTTTAAATGTAACCAGGAACTGATCTTTCCGGTAAATCCAGCTCAGCTGCCAGAGGAAACTTCACTTCTTAGACACTGAACTTTACAGATAACCTCTGCAGCTCCACAGTCATCACTTTGTACCAAACAGGAGCAGGGTGAATTATGGGATGTGTCAAAGGTTCCTTGGAGACACTCCAGGGGAGGTTTGTGACTAAACGAGTGAAACGGCAGAGAAAGACAATCTAGATTTGTTTCAGGCTCTTTTTTTGCCCTTTCAGGCTTTGGTTTTTTACAGGAAGGTGATGTTTCTATATCAATAATAAGAATGTCAGCAGGAGTATAATAGAAGCTTGTGGCACAAAACAACAGTAGATCTCCCACTGAGCTCTGTCCTGTTGAGAACTCTGAATTCTATTTTTTCCATCCAGGGTTAGTAGAAAATACGATCAGTCCAAACTTCCTGTCTTGTAAGCGAGCTGGTCATTAAATCACAGAACAGTTTTTCTTTCATTCAAGCTTTGTTGTAGCCTCCTGAGTTTCTTCAGAAAGGTTTGTTGTCAGCCTCTTCCTGAGAAAAGAAGAACTGGAAGTGAGAAAACATGTGAAAAATGGGAAGAATGCCAGGAGAAAAACTATGGACAAGACTAACGAACTTCTGTCTGAACGTGTTGTGGTGCAGCTTCCATGTTAACGTCTGTTACTCAATCAGTGATTTTCCATTTAAAACAAGCAAATGTTTATCCTGGCAGGCGTGCTGCTGTGTTGAGGTACTCTGAAGGGATTACTCAGATTTATTTATAATGTTTGAACTGTGGGGTGAAGATTGTTGGATAATCAGTGAAATGACCGTCATGTTTGGGTTGGATTTGAAACTTGATTTAAGTCTGAATGTTAGATTTTATTTAAAAAAAGAAATGACTTCTTCTGCTGTGAGAGATCCAAAACCAAAAGAGCAGCTTGTTTTGTTCGTTACTTTGTTTTAAATGTTTGAGGCAGCGGAGTTCCTGAACTCTTTAAAGTTTCACAGTAAAGATGTAATCATTAGTAACTACAAACTAATAAGCAGGCTGTTAGCAGGTAAGAAGACATAAGTTGGACTGATGTGACACTAAAATCAGATCAACAAAAGGGAAGGACTGAAGGATCTCAGTGTCCACAGACCAGACTCCAGGATCCTTATCAGGATCCTCTTCAGCTGACTCCTTACAATGAGGAGCAGAATCTTCACTCTAACCTCCTCCTGGATGACAACGCGCCTCCTTTCATTTCGAAGTCCATTTACCTGCTTGGATCCAGGATCTGGTTCTTTCAGTTCTGATCCAAACCTCAGGACCCAGTGAGGATCTGGATGGACACAGACCAGTAAATCAATCTTGGTCTGCAGCAACGCCCTCATTACTGTAGGAAAGGTCCTGATCCATCCTCCCATCCCTCAGGATCTTGCCTCTCAGAATCCCAGAACAGCTCTGGTTCACTTTTTTAACAAAATTTAAAGTTAGTTTAATTTTTAGCTTTATGATGACATCATAGATAAAAAAACTGGAAACTATGCTGTACATACAAAACCTTAAAACATGTGTAGTTTATAACATCTAATGTTTATAACAACATGTGTATTGTTTATAATAATGTCTAATGTTTACAACATGTGTAATATTTATAATAACATGTGTAATGTTTATAACAACATGTGTAATATTTATAATAGCATGTGTAATGTTTATAACAACACGTGTAATGTTTAAAACACAATGTGTAATGTTTATAACAACATGTGTATTGTTTATAATAACGTCTAATGTTTATAACGTGTAATATTTATAATAACATTTGTAATGTTTATAACAACATGTGTAATGTTTATAACAACATGTGTAATGTTTATAACACGTGTAATGTTTATAACAACATGTGTAATGTTTATAACATGTGTATTGTTTATAATAACGTCTAATGTTTATAACAACATGTGTAATGTTTATAACAACACGTGTAATGTTTATAACAACATGTGTATTGTTTATAATAACGTGTAATGTTTATAACAACATGTGTAATATTTATAACAACACGTGTAATGTTTATAACAACATGTGTAATATTTATAACAACATGTGTAATGTTTATAACAACACGTGTAATGTTTATAACAACATGTGTAATGTTTATAACATGTGTATTGTTTATAATAACGTCTAATGTTTATAACAACATGTGTAATGTTTATAACAACACGTGTAATGTTTATAACAACATGTGTATTGTTTATAATAACGTGTAATGTTTATAACAACATGTGTAATATTTATAACAACACGTGTAATGTTTATAACAACATGTGTAATATTTATAACAACACGTGTAATGTTTATAACAACACGTGTAATGTTTATAACAACATGTGTAATGTTTATAACAACACATGTAATATTTATAACAACATGTGTAATGTTTATAACAACACTTGTAATGTTTATAACAACACGTGTAATCTTTATAACAACATGTGTAATGTTTATAACATGTGTAATGATTGTAACATGTGTAATGTTTATAATAACATGTGTAATGTTTATATTAACATGTGCAATGTTTATAATAATGTCTAATGTTTATAACGTGTAATGTTTATATTAACATGTGTAATGATTGTAACATGTGTAATGTTTATAACAACATGTGTAATGTTTATAACATGTGTAATGTTTATATTAACATGTGTAATGTTTATAATATGTGTAATGTTTATAATAACGTGTAAAGTGTATATAGTGTAATGTTTAAAACATGTGTAATGTTTATAATAACATGTGTAATGTTTATATTAACATGTGTAAATTTTATAACGTGTAATGTTTATAACGTTAAATATGTTATTAAGGAGAATTAGTTCAGCAGGATTTTGCTGTTTTCTGTCATCTAGTTTTTTTGTCACGACCCACAGTTCCTTAAGGTCATGGCTCACACCTGCTCTGTATTTGCTCATCATCCTCACCTGTTCCTGCTTCGTCATCACATCTCTCTGTTGTCTGGATTGTACACTTTATTCAAACTTCTTCAGTTACCTTAGATCCTCTGCAAGCCAGGTTTTTGATTCTGCACCTCTCAACAAACCAAACTTGTCCGTCTGCATCATTTGTCGGGTTTTGGGCTGTTTAGTGAATTTATTTCTGTATTTTGCTTATTTAAGAAGAAGAAGCCCAAAAACCATGTGTTGCATGGTGATAAATCTGAGCTGAAGTGATGGCTGGTGTTCAGAGCCGCTGGGCTTTGAGCTAAAAATGAGTGTGAGATTGTTCCGGCAGCACAGGAGGAGGTGATGATTGGACATGGTCACGCTGCTCAGCTCCTTCCCAGGAAAAAGGAAGTAATAAGAATCACCTGTTTCACCTGTCTGTCACAGCAGCAGCTCATAAAACCACAGTAACACCAACACCACCATCCTCTCTGTGCCCCCACAGCCAGCTGGGGTCAAACCTTCCAGACTATCATCTGGACTCGACCTGAAATAAAGAGTTCAGCAGGACTTTACACACAAAACACAGGAGAGGATGGAAAAAAGAGATCAAAACCCAACTCACCCAAATAATCCACCCCACCCCCCCCAAAAAAAAATATTGGCTCAAAGCTAGACTTAAAAGTCAGTTATCAAGCATCAAGTCTTACTTTAAGCAAAGTATAGAACTAAATGTAGAACTAATAAAATGTCTTAGAACTGATTTACCACATTTTGAAGAATAATAAGAACTTTACTTTATCAATCCCCAAAGGGAAATTGAAGTTCCAGTACATCCAGTCCATTACAAATACACAACAAACGACAGAGGGAGGGGGGAATTTGATGAGGGGACCAGTGACTGCGGCCACGCAGCCATTACAGCCTTTCTGAGAGGAAATGCATTACATTGGGTGAGAAGAGGAGAAAAAACAGCATATTTTACACTTTATCCTTTACAGGGTACAGTTTGAGATTACAAGAAAAAACCTCGCACAAATAAAGCAAACATTTACAGACAAAACATAAGCAATGGGACGAGTCGAGGAGGAGGTGTCACGTGCATGTGTGTATCGTGTCAAGTGTGTGTTATGTTTCCGTGAACACTGACTCCGTCTGAGACCATTGTCCTTGATAGTGATGTAAAGTTTATCAGCGGCCAAACAGTTCGAGCAACAGGTCCACAGAAGTCCTCAGCAAGGGAGGGGGGAGCAGTGAGAGCCATCCTGTTTGCAAACCATCTAGGAGAGTTTTTAGATTACTGGCCGTCAAGGCCAGCACAGGGAGCCAGATTCAGATAACAAAGCTTTGTTTTGGTTCAGGCAGACTAGTAATTTTCCATCTGCCTTCAGTTCTACTGGTTCTTCTCAATGGCGAAATCCAAACAGCCAAATTCTGAGGGTCTTCTCTGCCTGATCCAAGCGAACAACCATTTCTCCCAGATTACACTCTTATTCCATTGAGTCCAGAAATCGCCGCCGGACCGCGATCCTGTTCCAGGATCGCACCCAGTCTGCGATTCAGCTCACGTATCGTCTCAGTCTGAGTGTTAAACACTCTGTAGATCCCTTCAATCATGCCTGGCAGCTTCACAGTGGCCAGAACTGCTGCCTGTGTTTTCCGAAATTTTTGATAAACCAGGTAACCGCCGACTCCAAACAGCAGAAAACCTGTTACCATAATCCCAATTGTGTACAAATCTTCAACGTCCTCAACAGACACACGACCATCCAATGCTCCCAGGAATCCATCGTGTAACCGTCAAAGAACGTCCCATCAGGACATGAGGGCTCTCCTTTCCTCAGTTTTCCAGTGGAAAAAATGTGATCAGTTGCATTGAGAGACCAGCTGACCAGATCCATAATTTTCAATTTCAGAGGATGTGCAAAAAAGAAAGCTCAAAATACAGACAGGAGATGCTAAGCAAGGCAAAAAGGGGAGGCAAGGGAGACAGAGGAAAAAGCGTCCTCCTCCTTCAGAGGCAGAGGCAAGAACCAGAGGCTAACCCTCAAAGACCAAAGACCAATCACTGAATCAGATTTTAAAAATATTCTGACAAATGTCAAGATATAATTGCAAAAATAACACAACACAATAATGTATTTATTGTTTCCAGTAATTATTGTGTAGTAAATTGAAGACAAACTCTTTGTTTCCTTTGCGTTGTTCTGCTGGAAAGATTATTACTGACTCATGGTCTGATGGGTTAAACTGAGGGGACAAGAAAGAAAAGCTTCAATCATTAAATTTTTAACAACTCATGACAAAAAATGTTTACAAACCACTAGAAGTTCTTTTGATTGTTTGATGGTCTCAGGATTCCATCTCTGCTGTTTGCAGATGATGTGGTCCTGTTGGGTCTTCGTGCCAGGATCTTCAGCTCTCACTGGAGCAGTTCACAGCTGGGATGAAAATCAGTGCCTTAAAATCTGAGTCCATGGTCCTCAGTTTAGAAAGGAATGGATTGTTTTGTCTTGGTTGGGGGTGAGGTTTAACTCCTCTAGAGTTTGGTGAGGAACCCGGAGGGTCTACAGCATTCCTTAAGAGAAGAAGATCTGGAAAACACAGCAATAACAGAAAAGTTAGATCTGATTTTTGTTTTGAACTATGCAGAAAAATAAGTAGAACTGGACTTTGATGGGACTCGTCATGTGAGGGGAGATACAGCAGATAAGGTCACAAACGTGCTCTGCTACAAACATTACTCCACTTAAGTATTTTTTCGTGTTACTGATGTGTTTAAATTATTAAAACCAAACAAATCCTGCACACCTCCTGAAGATTCATTTAGAAGAAAAGCTGCATATCTGGGCTCACATTTTTAATTACAGAACTGATTAACATACTTGTTCTGAAGTGCAACCTGCTCCTACTAGAGGTTCTGTTGGTGCTGCTGTTGGCTCACAGAAACTGGATTTGACCCAAATCAGACCTGTGAGGTATGCAGGTCTGTGCAAGTCCCCTCATGCCTGAGCTCTTCTCAGCTATTCAGACCTGCCAGCCTGAACTCTGCTACAGTCGGTTCTACAGTCCTACACAACCACCAGGGACTTCTGTAGAACTTGGGGTTGGGGTTAGCAGGGTTAGCTGGGTTAGCAGGGTTGGGATTAGCAGGGTTAGGGTTAGCAGGGTTGGGGTTAGCAGGGTTGGGTTTAGCAGGATTAGCTGGGTTAGGGTTAGCTGGGTTAGCAGGGTTGGGGTCAGCAGGGATGGGGTTAGCAGGATTGGGCCAAACAGTCTATATAAAATATTGATCTAAAAACGAGCAAATTTGTTTCTTTAACTTTACCCTGTTTGAATAAATCATGAAAAATCTGGTGTATCCTTAGATGTAATTTTATTTTTGCTTTCTAAAATTGTCATTATTTTGCTCTGGTAAAAGTCATCCTGCAGCTGAATCTAAAAGTTTTTCTCTCAGTTCGGTTTAGATGGAAGTTACAAAGAAATTGCACTAAAACCTTTTTTTATCATTAGGAAAAATAAATTTTGAACCTATTCTCTGAGTCTGAGTCTGGATTCAGTTTTTAAAATTCAATACAACACTAATATTCTTCATTCTTTTTATTTATTCTAGAAATATTTTTAGGACTGTTCTCAACATTTCCAGTTAATTTTCTAAACTTAGAAATATTCCTAGAATCCTAGGTTTAGACTGTAACAAAGAGGCAGATGAGAGGAAAATAATCTAAAATAAAAGCTTGAGAAAAAGAAAGGGATCTGAGAAGAAATGTTTCAACAAATCTGCTACAATGTTGCGCTTTAGGTTAAAATAAAAACCTTGTAAAACATCTCCTCTTCCTGCTGCAGGGCATGAATTCACTCCATGTGTTGAGCTCCTGCAGCTCCACACAACATTCCTCACAGTTAGCGTCTCTATTGTCTCTCTGTGATTCAACGTGACGTCTCCATCAGAGCTGAGTCCTGCAGACAGCTTCCACCGAGGGACAGCGGGGAGGGGGATGCTTCTGTCTCCTCAGATTTCCCTGCAGGATCGGAGGGCTTCGTTAGATCACAATCAATAAAAACTGACATCACTTGTTTTGATCTTTGGACTTCTGTTAAATGTTTCCACCAACATCCATAACAGAGATGAACAAACTGAAGCTCTTTGTAGAAAAATGTGTTCGATCTCAGAAAGAAATAGTTTAAAACATTTCAAATTAAAAGACATGGGAAAGAATAACTGCACAATATGCCACTAATTCAAATTAAGAATGTGAGGATTGTGTGAGGATCGTGTATAGAACGTGTATAGAATGTGTGAGGAACGTCTGAGGATCGTGTACAGAACGTGTGAGAACCATGTGCAGACCGTGTGAGAAAACGTTTGAGGATTGTGTACAGAACGTGTGAGAAACGTGTGGGGAACCCGTGAAAATCTTGTGAGGAACGTGTGAGAAACGTGTGAAGAACGTGTGAGGATCGTGTGGGGACTGTGTGAGAATTGTGTATAGAACGTGTGAGGAACGTGTGGGGACTGTGTGAGGATCATGTATAGAATATGTGAGGAACGTGTGAGGATCCTGTATAGAACGTGTGAGGATCATGTGGGGACCGTGTGAGGATCGTGTGAAGAACGCGTGAGGAACGTGGGAGGATCTTGTTAGGATCGTGTGAGGATCGTGTGAAGAACGCGTGAGGAACGTGTGAGGATCGTGTAAGGATTGTGTATAGAATGTGTGAGGATCATGTGAGGAACGTGTCAGGATCGTTAGAGGATCATGTATAAAACATGTGAGGATCATGTATAAAACATGTGAGGAACGTGTAAGGATTGTGTATAGAACGTGTGAGGAATGTGAAAAAACTGTGTGAGGATCGTGTGAGGAACATGTGACGATCATGTATAAAACATGTGAGGAACCTGTGAGGAACGTGTGAGGAACCTGTGAGGATCATGTGAGGAACGTGTCAGGATCGTTAGAGGATCATGTATAAAACATGTGAGGATCATGTATAAAACA
>JAVKLF010000100.1:2215-21508 GCA_034783495.1 Millerichthys robustus
CAGATCCTAGAATCGCCCCTGCTTTATATGAAGAATTGATTACACACAGGTGGATTCTATTTGTCATCATCAGTCATTTGGGACAACATTGGATTATTCAGAGATCCTCATTAAACTTCTGGAGGGAGTTTGCTGCACTGAAAGTAAAGGGGCCAAATAATATTGCACACCCCACTTTTCAGTTTTTTATTTGTTAAAAAAGTTTGATACATCCAATAAATTTGATTCCACTTCACGATTGTGTGTCCCACTTGTTGATTCTTAACAAAAAAAATAAATTTTATATCTTTATGTTTGAAGCCTGAAATGTGGGAAAAGGTAGAAAAGTTCAGGGGGGGACACTTTTGCAAGGCACTGTAATCTGTCTTCAAATTTGGCCTTGGAAGGAGGCAGCCCCTGAACTTGGACACAGCCATAGTAAGCTGAAATTTGGTAGGTTGGTAGATGAGACCTGCCCCACAAGCTGCAGTTTCTAACCCAACACATTCCAAATACTAATACAAAGTTTAACCATCCCACTGCCCTGGGGTCCAATTGACCCCACCAGGCCTCAGTCTCACAACTGAGGCTTTGTGATTCATGTGACCCAAGGGCAGCGGGAGGGTTAAGCAAGCCACTAATGCGAATTTAAAAGGCTCTAATTTGGTCATTTTAGACATATAAAGCTGAAAAGAGGTATAGTGGTAGCAGAGAACAAGCTTAAACAAATTCTAAATGTTAAATTAAAATTCAACATGGCTGCCATAGATGAAATGTAAAATAGATTATGTCTTGGCCATTTTTAGACATAACGAGCTGAAATTTGGCATGGTGGTACATTAGAGTGATCTTGAACAAATAGTAAAGTCAAATCTTAATTTCTGCGCTCTTCTAGACTGAGATGTCTGATGTTTCTCCAGGTACCTGTTCGAGCCACTTCTCCAGTGGGAGGGTGTTACTGCCCTGAGTGCTTTGATGATCACAGGCCCTACAATTGCCTTCACCTTCCAGGCTCTTTCTAGTTCTTCCCTGAGCCCTTAGTATTTCTCATGTTCTTTTTATCCTGATTTCTATCATTTGGAATGGTCACATCGATCACAATGGCTGTCCTCTGCTACTTATTATTGATCACAATGTCTAGTTGGTTAATTTCTTTGACGGGCGATTAAAATCTTTGTGATCTTTAACCTGACTTGTTATCAGGAAGTGACACAATAATAACGTGTTTGTGAAGCAGTAATAGATAACGAAAAGGGTCTTCTAAACCAAGAATTTAGTTATTAAGTTCTCCCAAATGGATCCCTATACAAGACCAAAGTTGTTTGTATTCACTGTCAATGTGAACTGAGTTACTATTGTGGTCAAGCTGCACTACTATCAAGACTGTGCTGGCATTTTGCACTGCGCTAGAGCTGGGGACCTTAAACATCAGAGACTTCATCATCTCCATCTTTTCCAGCTGTTGTGCAAAACAGGGCTGCGGTCTCCGAGGTAAAGAGACTGAGTGTGACAACACCTGTTATGGGTTAAATACTGGGTTGTAAGTGTTCTACTGCTTTCCCATCCCATGTTTATTTTATCTTTTATTTATTTTTAACTCATTCTCTTTTTGGGGGCGGCACTGTGGCTAAGTGGGTAGAGCTGTTGCCTCTCAGCAAGAGGGTTGACGGATCAAATACCTGCTGGGGTCCTTTCTGGATGAAGTTTGCATGTTCTCCGTGCTATTTTTTATTTTTATTTTTACATATAAGAGACTTCTCCCACTAATACACACACACGTAGCTATCAAGCCCCAAGCTATCAAGCTATCCCACCATCTACCACAAATTATTGTCTTTGGAGATTTAACTCATTTTACCTTTCTGACAAAAAAGTAGTAAATTTTATCTCAACAGAAATACGGTGAAATTAATCAGACTCCTTGATGTCATTGTCCACAGTACGGGAGTCGATGCAAGCATATTTGAGGAGCCAAATAATATACAATGCACAGCTTAGAAAATCACACGAGGCAAAGCTTGAGCACCTAACTAACGAGATTCTTCAACTTGATGAAGTGATAGCTGGTGCCCCCACTGGTGACTTACTGAAACAAAGGTCAATACTCCAAACAAAGTTTGATCTTCTATCAATAAAACACACTGAAAACATAATCACTAAAACACAGATTTGTACATTATATTCCTTATCATATATGCAAATTTAATGAGAAACCTGGTAAAATTCTTGTACACCAATTTCATCAGAAGACTGCTCATCATATAGTAGCTGAAACTGAGGATGAAAATTGGACAAAACATAGGGATCACGAAGAAATAAACTCCTGCTTTACACCCTCTAACATTTCAAGCATGTCTTAATCTCCTGAAACATCTTACCTTAGAAAAGACCCGTCACACCACAAGAGGCTGTACACAAGATTTTTACTCAGAATGGCAACCAGTTTTGACTCACCTGGAAAGATTGGATAACTCTCACTTTATGTTGTAGCACAGCAGAGATGATCTCTTGATTGACTTTGACACATACACCTAGCTCCTGGAGAGTGTTCTTGATCTGACCAACTCTTGTGAAAGTTTTTTTCTTCAGCAGGAAAACAATTCTTCGATCATACACATTGGTCTTCCAAGTCTTTTGATGTTGCTGAGCTCACTGGTGCGTTATTTCTTTTTAAGAATGTTTTAAACAGTTGATTTGGCCACACCTACTGTTTTTGCTGTTTCTGATAGGTTTGTCTTGATTTTCCCAGTTTGCTTCACTGACAGTGACAGCTCTTTAGATCTCATATTGAGAATTGACAACTACAGATTCCAAATGAACAGTCCACACTTGAAATGAACTCTAGACATTTTATCTGCTCCTTGTCAATGAGGGAATAACACACAGCTGGCAGCTGAGCAGCCAATTGTCCCATTACCTTTGATTCCTTAAAAAGTGGGAGGCAAATTTACAAAGATTCGTAATTCGTATGGGAAGCACGGTGGCTCAGTTGGTATAGCTGTTGCCTCTCAGCAAGACGATTGCCGGATCGAATCCCAGCTGAGGACATTTCTGGGTAGAGTTTCCATGTTCTCTCTGTGCTTGCGTGGGTTTCCTCCAGGTACTCTGGTTTCTTCCCACAGACCAAAAACATGACTGTTAGGCTAGTAACTCTAAATTGTCCCTACAGGTGTGAGTGAATGTGAATGGTTGTTTGTCTCTATGTGTCCCTGTGATGGGAAAATCAAGACAAACCTATTGTGACCTGTCCAGGGTGTACCCTGCCCCTGTGACTGCTGGATATGGGCACCAGTGAGCCCCGTGACTGTGAAAGGAAGAAGCAGGTAATAGATAATGGATGGATGGATGTAATTTGCACACCATTCACTTGATTGATATAAATACCTTCAAATAAGAGTTGCAAGTCAATTACCATACATCTTGTTTATTTCTTTCCAAATCCATTGGGGTGCTGTTTACAGCCAAAATGATTAAAGTTGTGTTGTCAAACGCCGAAATTGTGTTTCAATATTTATAGACCTGACTGTATGTCTCTCAGATGGCCTGGGAATGCTTTGGAATCCTCCCAGAAGATCTGGAAGTAGTGACTGCTGAATAAAATGTGTGTACCTCCAAGCTTAAATGGCTGCTCTCGCAACCTGACTCTGGAACAAGTGGCATATAAAGGATGGATAGATATAATTAAAAAGGCTGGTGTAAATCATATAAACTCACAGCCTAAAATTATAGGAATATAATGTTTGGTCTGTATCATTTAGTCATGTCAAAGATTTTCCAAGCATTAGCTGAAATTTCTTGTGATAACTGAGAAAATGTGATGTCCCAATAGGAATAGATGTAAAGCAACATATTAGTGTCGAACCTTTGGAGTTGTGATCATTGGCCTCCAGTTCCACAGCATGGCGCTGCTGGAGACAAAGGCGACATCGACCCAGCAGCTCCTGCAGAGCCGGGCAGAGGGTGGGGTCAACAACCTGAGGGGGCTGGAAAGAAAGCAGCAACACCAACGCCCTCAGGTCCTGAAACACAATAAATGGATGAATGACGACAAGCAACAATCTCTGGAAGTGCTTAGATTTCAGCTTGGAGTGCCCTTAGTATGTGTGTGTTTGTGTGTTCTTACTGCATTCAGCAGACAGCTGGTCTTGTTGAGCTCCACTTGGTGAATTGCCAGCTCAGGCTGAAGGTTGCTCTGCTCAGTCAGCAGATTGGTTACCAAAACACCAATCAAGTTAGAGCAGGTGGGACCAGACAAAACCTGGACCTACAAAACCATTATTACTTTACTGTGTTTCACATTCAGGTGGTGTCATTGTTTAACTGACACTTGTCAAGTTTGTACCTTGTGCAGGAAGCAGGTGAGAAAAGAGTAGGCCACATTGTTGTTGAGAAACGTCCTTTCATCCATCAGGATACATTTGATGTACTCACTAAAAGCTGGATCTTCACACAACAGCTTCACAGACGTCTTAGCCACTACAGACTGAAAATACAAATTTATAACATCTGCATATTTCTCAGAATTTAACACAGCAAGTTCAAAGGTAAAGCTGAAGCTTTATGTATCTAATTATGGACAGACCACGTGCCGGCTATAAGCTCACTGTCATCTACCACCATTCCAAATCTCAGCTCAATATATGTGGAAAAATGGCCAAGATACGGCAAATTTTACTTTTTAGCTGTGGCGGCCATCTTGGATTTTCAATTTGGATTACGTATGTGATGGCGATCGTTCTCAGGTACCACCACACCAAATTTCAGCCCAATATGACGTAAAATGGCCAAATTATTGTGGTTTAAACATAGCTCTGGGGGTCATCTTGAATTTTAATTTACATTCAGAATTTGTCAAAGCACGTTCTGGGTTCCACTTGGTATACCACTTTTTGGTTTTAAATGTCTAAAAATGGCTAATTTATGGTCTTATCCTAAATTAGCATTAGCTGTTAGCATAAACTTGAGTTTAGCATTCATAATGTGTTGGGTTAGCTCTCAGCTACCATCTCTGTAAGTTTCAGCTTCCTATGTCTTCAAACAGCTGAGCAATGCCATGTTAACTTACACAGACTGACTGTCCTGCCCAGAAACCGTGAGAACAGCCTCAGCCAATCAGAAGGCCAGATTCTGATGTTGTTAACAGGCAGGTGCACAACAGATTTCCAGCACTTCAGTTTGAAAACGGCTGAAAGTTTGGTTCAAACAAACAGCTGCTGTGTAAAAACTATAAGGTCTATTGAAATAATTCTTGAACCGTGAGCGCCAGAAGGAATAGGTCTCTACTCATGGAAAGTTTCACATTTTTAGAGTGTTTTAGGTCCGAGATATGACGAGTTAGAAATAACCTTTTTTGTGATTTTTAGGAACGATGTCAGCGATTTTTATAATACCGTATTTTCCGGACTATAAGGTGCACATAAAAGTCTTTTTTTTTCGTCAAAAATCCAAGTCGGGTCAGGGGTGGGGTGTGTGTGTGGGGGGGATGCTGCGCTTCAACTGTCGCACCGCGGCTTGATTGCTTTTTGGAGCATTACGGCCACCGTAGTCGGGGGGGCTGGCGGAGTAATATGTGCTGTGCTTCAACGTTCCGGTATTATTGTTGCGTGTAATAAAACCATAAAATGGAGCTCGTTAAGAGACAGGCTTATGAAGCAGATTTAAAACTCAAGCTTATCAGTCCCGCTGTAGAACATGGGAATAGAGCAGCTGAGAGACACATTCACAAAGACAGGAAGGCAACGCCGGGTGAGTTACGCCATTATCTGCCAACGGATCATGGATCACACGCTTGATGCTAAAATGGCCCAGCTGTTTAACTCGGACACTGAAGATGAAGACTTTGATGAATTTATGGAAGAGCTATGAAATGAAAATGTGAGTTTATTGTTTTGTATTTTATGTGTTAACTTACAACTGAACAATGTTGAGAGATAGTTAAGTGAGAGGTAGTTAAATAAAGTTTGATTTAAATGACTGTTTCGCTTAATGTGCTTTTATAATAGGAGGCACTTCATGTATGAAAATAGATCCATTCATTGATACTGCGCTTTACAATCCAATGCACTTTAAGGTCCAAAAAATACGGTATATGTTTCGTCTTGCCACAAATTATTTGTCATTTGTGTATCTCAATATGGCTTTAAAGAAGTGTTATACAGATTTTCCTCACTACCTCTGCCAGCTTCTCATCAAAACTATCCATTGCTAAATTTTTCAATAAATACATTTTTGAAGAACCTTTTAGACAAAGTTGGTATTTAAAAATAATATTAGGATAAGTATTTTTGAATAAATGTTAAAATTGTATTACTTTCAAAAATATTTACAAAATACACTGACTTATAAATGTTACTGATTGAGACGAAAAATGTTTTATGTTTAAATGTCTGTTAATTGCTATAAAAAAAAATCTTCCATCCGTTATGTCCTCATTATTCCTAGTCAGGGTTAGGGCGAGGGCTGGAGCCTTTCTCAGGTCTCCTGTCCATCACAGACACCTGGAAAGAGCTCCAAAAGGAATTCAAACTGAGAAATGTGGACTAAGAGCCCTCTATTGATGCACAGACAGAATTCTAATGGTTTTTAATTTTAACATTCAAATGCTAGCTTCATTTAATTAATTTGCAAAGCTAATGTTAATACTATAAATTTCTTTTTGTTAATTTTTTATTTTGTGGTAAACTGTAAATGCCATGGTTGATTGTTAAAAATCAATTGAAATAAAAATAAATTGTGGAATTTGACTTTTGGAGAAAAATTGGAAATCCAAAGTTGACAGCCCTCAATAACTAAATAAAACTGGAGGAGTTTAGTACCGGTGACTGACAAAGCTCCATCCACAATTTGGGAAAAAGTGCGAGATGAAGTGGAAGTCCTTCATATGCAATCAGCACACCTGAAAGAAAAAGAAACTAAATCATTGAGTGTTCAATCGGTGAGTATATATAGCATCATTGATTTGTTTATCCCATACTCAGTTTGACAAGAGTTTCAGTGAACTTCTCGCAGTTGATGGCAACACGACACAGCAGATGAATCAACTGATGGTAGGGCAGAAAGTAGTCCAGGAGCATCCGATCGTAGACTTCGTCTTTACCCTTAGAGACACAATACAATATAACTTTACTAACAACATCCAGCTGAAGCATCTTTTACATGTTTCAATGCATGAAAAACTTCTACAATAAAAGGGGGGACAAAGAACTGACGATCACATCAGATATACCTTGCTGCTCTCCACCAAAGAGGGCAGCAGACACATGTTGAGCTCTGGTCTTGGGGGTCGAATGTTGTTCTTGGCGCCCATTAACTTTAGGTTCTCTCTGCATGGCAGGTAAGGGCCAAATGACACTGCGGACAGACAGAAAGATATACAAGGGATCACTAATAGGTTAAACATAATTAATAATAAAAAAAGAAAACAATCTGTGTGTATGATCTTTCCTGTGGGCCCACCACCTGCAGAAGGGGCCATATGAGTTGGGTGCATGATGCCATGAAGACTGGCCAAAGCCAGGGGCCTTGGCTATCTGACCCTGGTCTACCAAAGCTGGATCTTGGGACCTGGAATGTGAAGTATCTGGTGGAGAAGGAGCCTGAGCTTGTGTGTGAGGTTGAGAGATACAAACTAGACATAGTTGGGCCCACTTTGACGCACACCATGGGCTACAGAACCATTCTCCTCAAAAGAGGCTGGAATTTATTCTTCTCCAGAGTTGCCCAAGGTGAGAGGCACAGAGCTGGTATGGGTCTGACTTGGTGTCTGTGTATTGGAGTTTTCCCCAGTAGATGAGAGGGTAGCTTCCTTGGGCCTTCAGGGGGGTGGGGGTAGGGGCCTCTGATGGTTGTGCCTAACTGAGTATCCGGCCTTATTGGAGTCCTTAGTGGGGGTGCTGGAAGGTGCTCCAGGTGGGAACACCTTTATTCTGCTGGGGGACTTCAATGCTCATTTGGGTAATGACAGTGTGACCTGGAGGGGCGTGATTGGGAGGAACGGCCTATCTGATTCTAAACTATGTTTTTAACATAAGGAGGTCTATAAATGCAAATAGCACAAGGACACCCTAGGTCAAATATCAATGATTGACTTTGTAGTTGTGTCATCTGATCTGTGGCTGTATGTTTTGGACACTCAGGTGAGGAGAGTAGCAGAGCTGTCAACGGATTACCACCTGGTAGTGAGGTGGATCAGACGGTGGGAGAAGATGCCGGACAGACCCGATAGACCCAAATGTGTGTGTAGTGAGGGGTTGCTTGGAACGCCTGGCAGAAGAACCTGTCAAAAAGATCTTCAATTCACATATCCGAGAGAACTTTAACCACATAGCAGCTGAGGTGGGAGACATTGAGTCCATGTTCTGCTCCTCAATTGCTGAAATGGCTGCCTTGAGGTGCGGCTGTAAAGTTGTCTGTACTTCTTCTGGTGGCCATCCTTAGTGGTGGGGAAGGAAGTCCTATTGAGTCTTTTTGGCTGCTTCAGGGGTGCTGGAGTCAGACTGATGTTGAAACCTCAGATTCAGGAGGAACAATGCAGATTCCATCCTGGCTGTGTTACACTGGACCAACTCGCTACCCTCACCAGATTTCTTAGGGGGTCATGGGAGTTTGCTCAACCAATCAACAGGTGTTTTGTGGAATTGGAGAAAGCGTTCGATCATGTTCCCCAGGGTCCACGTTTGGGGGGAAGGTGTGCTCTGAGTGTATGGGATTGTGAGTTCGTTATTATGGGATAATCAGTCCTTATAAATATGGTGCGAGCGTCTGGTTCGCATTGCCAGCAGTAAGTTGGACACCTTCAAAGTGGGAGTTTAACTCAGGGACAGCCAGGGCTGTCCAAAATCACAGATTGTGTTCATAACTTTAATGGAGACAGGAGGTAGAAGGAGTCTGGTTTGGTGGCTTCAGAATTCCACCTGTAATTTGCAGGTTATGTTGTCTTGTTGGCAACATCGTGCTATGATCTTCAGCCTGCACTGGAGAGGTTTGCAGCAGAGTGTAAAGTGGCTGGGATGAGGAGCAGCACCTCTAAATCTGTGTCTATGGTTTAGTGCAACTTACGCAGTTTTGTGGACTCTGTACCAGTCTGTTGTGGTGAAGAGGGAGCTGAGCTCTAAGGCAAAGCTCTCTGTTTACCTGTCAGTCTACAGTCCTATGGCCACAAACTCAGGGAAGTGACCAAAAAAACAAGATCGCGGATACAGAGAGTCGAAATGAGCTATCTCTGCAGAGTGGCTGGACTCTCCCTTAGAGAAAGGGTGAGAAGTTTAGTTATCCGGAAGATACTCAGAGTAGAGTCGCTTCTCCTCTAAAATCGAGAGGAGCCAGTTGAGGGGGTTTGGGCAACTGGCAATGATACCTTCTGGACGCCTCCCTAGGGAGGTGCTCCAGGCATATCCAACTGGGATGAAACCCCGGGGAAGATCCAGGACATGCTGGAGAGACTATGTCTCCTAACTGGCCTGGGAACTAATTGGAATGCTCTCAGAAGAGCTGGAAAGGTGGCTGTAGAAAGGGAGGTCTGGGACTCCTCGCTGAAGCTGCTGACCCTGCGACCAGACTCAAAATAAGCGGAAGATAACATGGATGGAAAAAAATCTGCTAAGCTAAAATATTTAGAAAGAGTTTCCCAAACCTGGCACTTTTAGTTTCCATGATGCAGAAATTTTATATTATTAAAATCTTGAAATCTATGGATAAGAACAATACAGCAGCTTATACGGCACACACCCCAAATGATTAATCCTAAGATTACTAACCTGTTTATCTGATCATGTTAAATGACTGGTATAAAACCAGAAATGTGTTACAGTGGAAGAAAATGGTATTTTTTGTCAGCCACTAATTGTGCAAGTTCTCCTGCTTAAAAAGATAAAAGAGGTCTGTAATTTTCATCATAGGTAGACTTCAACTATTAGAGACAAAACGGAAAAAAAAATCCAGGAAATCACATTGTAGAATTTTTAAGAATTTATTTGTAAATTACGTTGGAAAATAAATATTTGGTCAATTACAGAAGTTCAACTCAATACTTTGTAGCATAACCTTTGTTGGCAATAACAGTGTGTAGAATAAAAATCCTTGCGTGTGTTTTTTTGGTTGAAAGCCGGGAGCATACGCAGAGAACCAGTTCTGTATTTTTTAAAACTTTATTGCATCTAAAGACACCATATCTCTCCTCCCTGGCCAGTGCTGTGGCTCTGAAGTCTAATCACCACTCTTTAATGTCATCTCCCCACGCATAGACAGCCTAAAGTCTCTTTAACACATCATCATTGATGACACTATAACAAGGAAGTACATTTTCTTTAAGTGTCTATCTGAAGATCAGTTAAAATATCTAACAAGTGGTTAAAGGTTTCCTGTAAGTTTCCATCAGGTTTGCACACACTGTAGCTGGTATTTTGGTATCAGATGTCCTCTGGAGCAGCAATGTTTTGGGTCTGTTGCTGGGCAATACAGACTTTCAACTTCCTCTAAAAAATTTTTATGGGGTTGACATCTGGAGACTGGCTAGACTACATAAGGACCTTAAAATGCTTTTTACGCACCCACTCGTAAAAACTTATCTTGCTCGGGCAACAAGGAGTGGAAGACCCAGCGACGATCTATCTGCAATGCTCTCACTGGTGGTAGGAGGTTTTGGCTTAAAATCTCACAAAACATTGCCCCATTCATTCTTCCCTGAACACGGATCAGTCGTCATGCCCACTTTGCAGAAAAACAGCCCCACAGCATGATGTTTCCACTTCATGGTAGATATGGTGTTCTTGCATTCGTCTTCCTCCAAACACAAGTTGAGTTAGTGCCAAAAAGTTTTATTTTGGATTCATCTGACCACATGATATTCTCCCAATCCTCTTCAGGATCACCCATATACTCTGACAAGTTTCAGACGAGTCTTGACATGTACTGACTTAAGCAGGGAGACACGTCTGGCCCTGTAAGATTTGACTTTCTCTCGGCGTATTGTGTTACTGATGGTAGCCTTTGTTACTTTGATCACAGATCTCTGAAGGCTATTCATCAGGTCCCTCTGTGGAATTCTAGGATGTTTGCTCACCGTTAATTATCATATAGACCCCACAGGATGAGATCTTGTGTGAGGCCTCAGATCCAGTGAGATTATCAATAGTCTTGTATGTCTTCCATTTTCTTCCATTGCTCCCACAGTTGATTTATTCACACCAACCTGCTTGCCTATTGCAGATTTACTCTTCCCAGCCTGGTGCAGCTCTACAATTTTCTTGCTGATGTCCTTCAACAGCTCTTTGGTTTTGGCCATGATTAAGTTTGGATTCTGACTGTTTGAGGGTGTGACCAGGTGTCTCTTATACAGATAACAAATTCGAACAGGTACCATTAATATAAGAAAGGAGTGGAGGACAGAAGAGCTTCTGTTGTTACAGGTTTGTGAAAGCCAGACATCTTGATTGTTTGTAAGTGACCAAAAGCTTAATTTCCATCACAATTTACAAATAAAATTTTCAAAAGTCTTTAAATGTGATTTTCTGGACTTTTTTCTCATTTTGTCTCTCATACTTCAAGTGATGAAAATAACAGACCTCTCTCATGTTTCTATATAGGATAACTTGCACAATCAGTAGATGACTAAATACGTTTTTGCCCCACTATAGGTATTGCTAGCTTAAGGGAGGACACTCACTGGGGATGTTGCTGTGGTGATAGGTGCAGTGGTTGTGCTGCAAGAAGGGGACAAGGGTGTGCAGGAAGTCATGTGGACTCAGCAGCACAAGCTCCTTCAGAACATCTGTAAAAAAGCACAATGACACATGCATGACATGATGCCTTTTGAATGTCACATCATTAAAAGAAAAATAGCTACATATTCACTTTCAGTTAAAAGCTCTAAAAACAAACAAAAAACGTAGTTGAGCTGAACATTACCTAGGCAGGCGTTCCGAAGCTCAGGGGGGCTGTAGGAGTTGAGAAGTGTGAGCAGCTTATGAGCAAAGTCAATCCTCTCCTGCCACTGGATAAGAGCCTGCTTCACATCTGATTGTAGGGAGAAAAAAACTACTCAGCACAAACAAAAAACAGAACACACTTTAATGGCCTGTTTATATTAGAGCCACTCATAAGTTGTGGGAAAGCTTTGATATCATCATTGTACCTTTAGTAAATCATGAAAAAACAACACAGCATCAGAGAATTACAGTATACAGGCTGATATTGTCCACATTTACCTCTGCCTCTGAGTGTTGTGGCTTAGTTATACAAACGTAAACAACACTTGCATCTAGTGAAACCTAGCACCCGACTTAACCAACTAGACAAAATTTCAAAAAAGTTTAGTAGATCTTCTGGATGGGTTTATCTTCATAAACTACATATTATGTTTATCTACATAATATGCGTTTATGTAGCCACAGCACTGTGCTGTGCTAAGCGTGCCTTTTCTGTGAATTCTACCATGATTTATTATGTGAAGGTACTGCTTATAAGACTGCATTTACCTTAACTCCTCAGACTGAAGTCGTCTCTTGGAGAAGATACAAAACGTTTTAACAAGGAAGAATCCATCCAGAGGATCTACTAAACTATTTTAGATTTTTCTACCTGGATTACTGAGATACATCAGGACATAAACAAGCTTTTATTTTCCTCTTCTGTGTTTAACTCAACTTGTGAACAGTAAGACATTCTGACCTTTGCGCTGCAGGAATGGTCGGGTGGCTTTGAGGACTGACAGGAAGATGGAGAGCAGCTCCACTAAGTCTCCAGTGACGTGGCATGCTGTTGCCTCATGGTACATCATGTGTAGAGTGTTGAAGGACTGAAGGGAAGACAGTTGATGGACAGTTACTGATTAAGCAAGGAAACATTAGGGAACTCTCTGTTGATCTACGCAGATCCAATTGAACTCTGACAGACCATTTCAGGACTTTTGGGGAGTAGTATTGGGTAGTATTTATTTTTAATACAGCTGAAGCTTCTAGAGATTAGACTGCAAATTACAAAATTTACAAAATATTACTGTCTGCCTGGAAAAGCTTGTGATGTTAACGTATTACTCATACAGTTTAAGGCATTTTAAATGTAAAATATATTTTAACCTTACTTTTTTAGTAAAAGATGCAATGAATAAGTAATACAGTCCTGATCAAAATTTTAAGACCAGTTAAAGAATGGAAGGAATGTATATTTTGCATTGTTGGATCTGTAGAGCTTAAAAATGCAAGAAGAAATGGGAGTGAGAAAAAAAATTAGGTAAGTATTTTATTGTGAACAAGTATTAAACTGAAATAGGCTGTTCATCAGCTGATTACAAGTTTAAGACCATATCTAAAATTAAGAACAAAAAAACCCCCAAACCCACTAAAATGCAAAAAAAAAATATTAAGGACTCAATAATGAATAGTTGCACAATTCTTGTTAATCACCTCAAAAATTTGTTTTTGCAGGCTAGAGGGAATGCTCCAAGTGGTGAAAATGGCTTTATGGAGGGCATCCACTGTTCGGAACTGGCGTCCATTTTTGCCAACTCTCCTTGCCATCCAACCCCAAATGTCCTCAATTGAATTTAGATCAGAAGAACATGCAGGGTGGTCCAAAAGAGTGAAGTTATTTCTCTGGAAGAATTCTTTGGCAGGCGGTCATTGTGAACTGCAGCGTTGTCCTGTTGAAAAGCCTACCCTTTACAACACAGACGATGGCCTTCAGTCATGAGAGACGCCCCTGCAATATCTCCACATTGCTAAATGATGTTTGACACCACTGCACAACCTGAAACTCCATTCTCAAAGAATAAAACTTTCTTCCACTTTTCAATGTTCCATGTTTGGAGCTCTGGTGCAAACTCCAAATGGGCAAGTTGGTGCCTTTAAAGGAGACGAGGGCTATGAAGACATATTTTTGTTTTAAAACCCATCTCTCACAGATGCCAACTGATGGTTATGGGACTGCAGTTGGTATCGGTGAAAAGTTTATTTTTGGCCAAGGATTATCTTGACAAGACAGCCAATTGGCTCCTCAGGCTCAGGGTTGGTGGAATTGTTTTGGGTCTACCTCTTGATTTGTTTTTGTTCAATAACCCTCAGCATCTTTTAAGAAGTTTAAAACAACTGTCGCCCTGTGATGGACTTGCGACCTGTCCAGGGTGTACCCCACCCCTCGCACTGTGACTGCTGGATATGGGCACCAGTGACCCCCGTGACCCTGAAAGGAAGAAGCAAGTAACAGATAATGGATGGATGAAAACACCTGTCCTACTGCATCCAATGTCAGCAGCAATGGCACGATGCAAGAGGCCTTGCTTATGCATGTCAACAATCTGACCGTGTTCAAAGAGAGGAAGCTTTTATAGCTTTGCCATTAGGTCATGACAACATGGATACCTGACAGAAAATGACACAGAATCCACATTTTTGCAAGGGTTTGGGCATTTAAGTACTGTGGTATTAAACCTTTGATCAGCTGATGAACAGCCAATATTAATTAAATACTTATTTGCAAAAAAATGCTTACTCAAAATTGTTTTCGTCTCACTACCATCTCTTCTTTTGCAATTTTAAACTCTACTTAAGATCCAACTGTGCAAAATGTACATTCTTGCCATGCTTCAACTGACCTTAAAATTTAGATCATGAGCGTATACAGGTGCTGGTCAAACTGTTAAAATATCATGAAAAAGTGGATTTCCTTTCAGAAATGTCACTCAAAAAGGGAAACTGGTATGTTATTTTCATTCATTACACACAGACTGATATATTTCAAGTGTTGATTTTTATTTTATTTTTGATGATTATAACCGACAGGCAATGAAAACCACAATAACTGTATCTCAGAAAAGGTCCAATATTGAAGACACCTGGTGCCACACTCTAATCTGCTAATTAACTCCAAACAATGCTGCAACAAGCTTCAAATGGTCTCTCAGTCTAGTTCTGTAGGCTACACAGTCATGGGGAAGACAGCTGACTAAGAAGCTAACCCAAAAACTAAAAACTGTCCAAAAGATAACTTGTGCAAGACACCTTGTGGATGTCGTAGAAAAAAAAGTGTACAGTATAGGCAATAGGGATAATCATGCCCTGGAAAAGATTGTGAAACAAAACCCATTCAAAATGTTGGTGAGATTGACTAAGAGTGAATTCACTAATTCACTGCAGCCAGTCCAGTCAGTGTGTCAAGAACCACCAAGCACAGACATATGCAAGACATTGGTTTCAGCCGTCGTATTCCTTGTGTCAAGCCACTTTTGAACAAGAGACAGTGGCAGAAGTGTCTCGCCTGAGCTATAGACAAAAAGGATTGGACTGCTCCTGGGTGGTCCAAAGTTATGTTCTCTGATAAAAGTAAATTTTACATTTCCTTTGGAAATCAAGGTCCCACAGTCTGGAGGAAGAGGAGAGAGGCACAGAATCCATGTTGCTTGAGATCCAGTGTAAAGTTTCCAGTCAGTGATGGTTTGGGATGCCATGTCATCTGCTGGTGTTGGTCCACTGTGTTTTCTGAGGTCCAAAGTCAACACAGCCATGCACCAGGAAGTGTCAGAGCACTTGATGTTCTCTGATACTGACCAATTTTATGGACATGCAGATTTTATTTTTCAACAGGACTTGGCACCCGCACACTGTAACGGCAGTAGTTATCATTTGGGTTTGTATCTTGTTTCGCCACTGTGGGGCTGTTAAGACCATGAAGAGATGTTCAAATAGTGTGTTTGTTTAGTGCTTGTATTTTTGTTTATAATGTTTTTCATAGCACTTATGAAGGCAAAGAATTAATACTATTTGGTATTTAAAAGAAACTAAAACAAGAAACGTAAGTATAGTTTAGGATGACGGTGAGGTCACTTTAGAGGTCAAATGTAAAGCTAGGAGAACAGCTCGATGCAGAGCCGGTAAGAAGAGTTGAGAAGAATGAGCATTTCAAATCCACCGGTTTGTCCACTTGCAGGCTAGAGTGGTATGTTTGCTCTATGTTTTGTGAATAATATTTTGTATATGTTAAGACAAGGAAGTTAAAACTTGTACATCATTTGTGTTTTATTAGTTCTATGGTGTACTTGTGGTGAAGGTTTATTGAAGATTGAAGCTACAAGACCACAGTAAACATCAGTTAAAGGAACCTTGTGTCTCTCGTGTTTGTGAACAAACTGGCATACACACCGTGTCAAAGCCCATGGTATCGGTTCTCAACTGGCCAGCAAACTTGCCTGAACTTAACCGTATAAAATATGGTATTGTGAAGAGGAAGATGCAATATGCCAGACCCTAATAATGCAGAAAAGCTGAAGGCCACTGTTAGTGCAACCTGGGCTTTTACAACACCTGAACAGTACCACAGTCTGATCAACTCCATGCCATGCCGCGTTTCTGCAGTAATCCAGACAAAAAGATCCCCAACAAAGTGTTGAGTGCAGTACATGCTCATATTTTTCATTTTCACACTTTTCAGATGGCCAACATTTTTGGACATCCTTTTATGTATTAGTCTTAGATAAAATTAAAAATTTCCAGTAGAATTCTATAAAGCATTCTGGGATATCTTAGTACCAGTATTTTACAGAATGCTGCAGGAGTCAGAGGAACATGGCTGACTTCCAATACATATGAATTCCGCCAACATCGGTCTCCTGTTAAAACCAGGCAAAGACCCTGTATTACCTACCAGTTATCGTCCTATTTCCTTAATTAATGTTGATCTTAAAATAATCTATAAAACCCTCTCTAAAAGATTAGAGAAGGTAACTCCTCTCATAATTCATCCTGATCAAACTGGTTTTATAAAAGGACGGCACTCCTCTACAAATTCACGCAGACTATTTAATTTAATAGATTATTTTTAAAGTAAAAACATTGAAACAGATATTCTGTCTCTAGATGCAGAAAAGGCGTTTAAATAGAGTAAATTGGAAATTCTTATTTGTAACCTTGCATAAATTTGGTTTTGGAAACAATTTCATTAATTGGTTAAAATATTATACAACTCACCAACAGCATGTGTCAGGACAAACAACCAAATATTTTCTAGTTTTTGTTTACAGAGAGGCACCAGGCAGGGCTGTCCACTGTCCCCCTCATTGTACGTTATTTTTATTGAACCTTTAGCAGCTGCGATCAGTTAAACTGCAGATATGAAAGGCATACGATGTAAGAACATATAACACAAAATTAGTCTTTATGCTGATGATATTTTACTTTTTCTTCAGCACTTAGAAAACTCCCCATCTAAGGTTATTGAATTAATAAACTTTTTCAAAAGTTTGTGAGTACTGTATAAATTGGTTGAAATCTACAGTTCTCCCAATTAACAGTGTTTTTCACAATTCTCGTAATACACTACTGCATTCAGGTAATATTACATATTTAAGTATTAATATTTCTCCTAGATTGAAAAACCTAATGAAATTAAACCACATTCCGCTCTTAAAGAAAATTGAAGATGACCGTACTAGATGGAAATTTCTACCCATATCACTTTTGGGAAGAGTTGCTTCGAATAAAATGATGGTGCTTCTGAGAATAAATTATTTATTCTCGATGATACCAAATAAACCTTCACATAAATGAATAAATATATTTAAATCCCTGAACTCCTTCATCTCTAAAGGAAAAATAAAACTCCACGTATTAGCCTAAAATCACTACAGAAAACTAAATATACAAGGTGGGCTAGAGCTTCCCAACTTTTATCACTACTTCTTAGCCAGAAGGCTACAATTCATTCTAAAGTGGTTAAATCCTAGCCCAATAGATGAATCTTGGCTAGACATAGAAAAAACGTTATGCCATAATATTAGGTTTTCAGATATTTCATTTATTAATGTAAACATAAAAAAACATGATTGCTTTAAAAGCATCAATATCAGCTCATCTCTGGCAACCTGGTGGGAATTTTTGAAAATGACAAAGTCTTCACTAATCTCATGCAGACAACCCCCCATCTGGAACAATCCTGACATTCTGCAACAAAATAATATGTTAAACTTCCCAGGTTGGAGAGGTAAAGGAATTGAACACCTGGAACATATATTTGAAGGTGTAAACTTTATTCCATTTAACAATTTAATAATACAATATGGCATTGACAAGAAAAAATTCTTAGAATATCAACAAATTAAGTCTATAATAAAAAAATAATTTAAGCTTAATAAAATATCGCTAGAAACACCAGCAAGTGTATTAGAGTTTCTTCATCTTAAATCCCCAAAATTACTGTCTAAAATTTACAGGAAACTGTCTAGAATATATGACTCAATATCACTACCTATTGCAGAATGGGAGACGGACTTATCAATCAACTTTGACCAGAACACCTGGTCTCAAATATGCTTAAAAAGGTTTAAAATGACTAGAAACTCCAATTTACAATTAATACAATATAAAGTCCTCTATAATGTACATTTTTGTTTGTTTTTGCTTGTAGACATTTAGAGTTTTGGGGTGGAGGGAAAACTGGCATCATGCCGGCCCCTCCCTCATCTTCTTCCACATTTTATTTGCACTTTAGAACAACACGCATCAACAGCACATCTGAGAGTGGGGCTGTGTGTGAATCTGAAAAGATTTGGTCAAAACATGACACAGATGTGGGGTTAGTTAAATCTGCAAGTCCATTTGTAGTGGAACTAAAGCCAAATGTGAACCTTCCATTCTGTCCTCAATACCCGTTAAAGGAAGAGACAGAAGAAGGTATCAGCAAAACTATTGAAGGATTGTTAAAAGCAGGTGTTTTAGTGGAAACCAGAAGTCAATGTAACACTCCAATTTTTCCAGTTTCAAAAGCAGACAAGTCAAAGTATCGTCTCGTTCATGACCTACGTGTAATCAATCAAATCGTCCAAGATTGACAAGCGGAAGTACCTAATCCACATACTCTTCTAACAGTGATTCCAACCGAGTCACAGTTTTTCACCGTGATCGATCTTTGTTCAGCATTTTTCAGCATTCCTCTAGCAGAGGAATCACAACATTTGTTTGCATTTACATACAGAGGTAAAAGGTACAGTTACACTCGATTACCACAAGGGTTCAAACACAGTCCACATGTCTTCAACCAGATCCTCATAAAGACTCTTGAAGACTTAAAACTTAACAATACTTTGTTACAGTATGTACAAAACCCAAAACCAGAAAAGTTGGCACGTTGTGTAAATTGTAAATAAAAACAGAATACAATGACTAGCAAATCTTTTTCAACCCATATTCAATTGAATAGACTGCAAAGACCACATACGTAATGTTCGAACAGGTGAACTTGTATTTTTTTTTTTCAAATATGAGCTCATTTGGAATTTGATGCCTGCAACATGTTTCAAAAAAGCTGGCACAAGTGACAAAGATGACTGAG
>JAVKLF010000100.1:65855-76204 GCA_034783495.1 Millerichthys robustus
TTTTATTGCATGCTGTGCTTTGAGCTAGGATTTTGAAACTGGGAGTCTACCCATTTCAGGCCGGTGGGTCCGCGGGGGAGGGAGGCCAACAAAAGCAGCTTCACAGCTAGACACGCAGGAAACCACAGTGTTGGTTGATTTACATTGTTTTAACATATATTTAAAAACCAACTTCTTTCTGAAGGTGTGGATGCTTTTATTTTGACATGGCGGTGCGCCACAATCATGTAGAGGAATTCCTGATGTCCACCTCGAAGTATATAAACTGCAAAACATATGTACAGAACTCAAAAAAGTTGAAATATTTGAAAAGATGTGCGTCTTTCGGTCTAACTTGTCGTAGTTTGAAAATAACCGACGTAGAGACAGATCGGTGGGTCTCAAATCCTGGTTCCAAATGCAAATTTTTGTTTTTAAATGAAAAACAAACTTGAGTTTTTTGAGTTCTTGATTCCTCCCTAATCATTGTTTACCACAACAATGATTGTGTATGTATGTACTCTAGCAATAATAAAACTTCAAATAAAATGAACAGTACCTCTGTATCTGATAGCCTCTGCTGGCTTCTTTTGCTGCCAGTCACCATCATCTGCTCTTCAATTTCCAGATCGCTGCCTCCGCTGTGCTGCGTGTCACTGCTGTCTGGACTGGCAGCAGGCGAATCTGAAACCACACCCAGCTTTTGGTTAATTTACAAATAAATCAACAGGAACACTAATGACTGTTACAGTCAAATTGAGAGAGTAAAAAAATAACATAATAGAGCATCTTTTAACATTATTCTTTCTGTAATTTTTTTCCAGCTTCGTTGTCTTTTGTTCTATAATATTTAGTATTATAGTATTATATATTCAATTCAAATTCAATTCCAATTGTAATTCTTTTCAAATTCAATTTCAATTCAAATTCACTTTACTGATCTCAAAGTGTTGCCTGTGCAAATTCTCAGTTACTCAGCTAAGTACGAGCCACACAGCTCAGTGCGAGCTACTAGAATTGACAAAAACTCTGTGATAGGTATAGAAACGTTTTCAAACAGGCATTAATTTCAAGTCCGGTTGCCTCCTATTAAGCCTGTTTGCTAAAATTAAGAGTTGTTGTAACTCATTTTGTTAAAGTTATTATCAATATTTAGTATAATTTTTAAATATTATAGCACACTTCCTAAAACGGGGCTTCTGCGAAACCTTGAAAAATACTGTACTATTGTTTCTAGAGGCTTCACACAGAGAATAAATCCAGGCCTACTTTTCTTGTTTCCCATGGGGATGTTTGTGTTCAGCAGAGAGGCAAAGGAGCTCTGTTTGGAGAGCTGGGCCTTTGCTGCAAGGGCATTGTTCCACAGAGCCTTTATTAGCATAGAAGCCAGGTATAATGTCTGAGGAAAACAAAGAAGGGCAGTATTTTAAAGACACAGACAAACAACTTATAGGTGAAGTTCAAAGTTTATATTTGTTACAAAACCTGTTCAGTGTGGGCACTTGGATGCAGGCCAGACACCAGGTTTAAGACATGGCGGAGAGGCACTGGGTCCAGGTTTTTAATAAGTGATGGGAAAAGGTCGTGGATGTAGCGGCTGCAATGTTTTAACTAAGGACATACAAAATGAGTAAAAACAAGATTTGTTTGTTTAAAAATGTTAAGTAAACATTAGAAATCACAAATTATACAAGCAATCCAGCTTTCTTGCTTTATCATTTTAAAAGTAGAAATATGTAAAGGTTCACCCCCAATTTACACTGCATCTGTCTCTGCTCTGGTTCGCTCAGGTCCAGCCTGAACAGTAAATACGCACCCATTATACTGTAGTCAATGGGAGCATTTACACTGCGTCCGCTTGGCGGCGCAGGGTAGCAGCGAGTAGACAGCATGTTCAGCGAAATACGACCGTATTCTATTTTTGCCAGACGCCGGAAGAAAGCAGCAGTAAATATACAAATAAATCACATTGCTCCACAGGAAAATGAATGATCACAGCTTCCTGAGTTTCAAAATAATTCACTAAAACCAAACTCAAATATCTTCAAGAACTCGCTATATTATTAAAACACGGGTTAATTCGTTACATCGCTGCCGTTTTAATATATGGTTGTTACAAACGAAACCCCTAATATGCATTTCTAAACATCCATCTCATACCATTTCTCTGCCAGGTCACAAACATTTTATTCTTAAAACCACTAATTGTCTCCAGGTGATGGTTTGATTCGTGCTGTCGCTCAGGCAAAAGTCGCAGCTTTCTAAACACAGTGAGGAGCAATGGATGAGAACAAATTAATTATGGAAGTAGAAAACTACACGATTTTATACAACTCGCAGTTTCTGTGCATGCTCTTTGGACCGGAGCGGGGACGGACGTGGCGTAAATAAGGAGGGCGGAGAAGTTCACAGCGGAGCAGAGACGAATGCAGTGTAAATTGGGGTTTAGGTGGCTCTATGTGGTCCTCGATAAGAATAATAAGCATTCAGCAGAGCAAACAAAAGCTGTGAACAGTCATATGAACGGTTATATGAACACCTTACCTGAGCTGCAGCCCAGATACAGTCTACATGCTGTGTACTCAGTCGGCCTTCTGCAGCCAAGAAGTTCAGGATCACTTGGCACTGTTTAATGATCTACAAAACACACACAAGCAGCAAGAATAAAAAATATATATGGCCTTATTGTTTATGTAACCAGAGGAGACAGTTCATAAATTGTGCTAAAACGTAAATACATCTTGGGAATGTGGGTTTATTCCACGGTTCATACCTCAATATGCAAATTTGGTCCAAAAATGTGCTCCACTACATTGTTTTGAATCAGCCAGTCAGCCAATTCCTTTGCTATGGACCTGAAAAAAATAATTAGATTCTCAGCGAGGAATACACATAATAACCAAAACTCAGCACTATGAAGGCGGAAAAGAAAGGCTGGAATTCAAAGCAAGAAAATGCTTTACTATTTTACATTATTGCAACAGATTTAGCTAGCATTTTTTTTATAGATTTAGAGGCACCATCTTCTACAAATAGGCAACTAACTTACGTTTCTGTGTCAGACACCAAGGACTCGTTGTTGCACACATCATTGAAAGTGTGGAGTTGATTCTGAAGAAAAAGACACAAGAACACACTGTACTCTTCATTCATACAAGTAAACAAGCAGGATGAACAATACAATATGTAAATATATGATATATATGAACTTTCCCTTTATGCGAACTGGCAGTGTTCTGCCAGGGAGTGTGTGAAATTTGATGAAACATCCATGGAGCTACGATTCCATTGGACCCAGATATTTGTTTGTTAGGAAACATTAAAAATTCAAATTTAGAGAAAAACTGCTAAGAAACTTTTAAAAGCCTTTTAGGCAGTTACTAAGAAATGTGTTACTGTAAAAATCAGATGCCCCCTTCCAATTAAAATATGGCTTCGTGAAATCAATAGCTGTGTGACCTTAGAGAAAATAACCTATTGGATGCAGAACAGAAGACCTTTTATGAATAATGGCAACCATTTTTATATATATTTGCAAATATATCTACCTGCACACTGAATTGTTTAACCTTCCTGTACTTGAGCTAGGCTCAACAGGATGTATGAATAGTGATACCACCTGTCTCTCATTGAATATTTGATCCCTTTTTATAATTTTTTTTATTCCTAATGATTACCTTTCCCTTACCTTTTTTGCATTGTCACTGCAAATACATTTTATTTTAGGTATGTCTTACTTATTAATTGATATCATTTTAGTTCCTGAGTTGATTTTGCCTCGTCAGTTAATAATTGTAATATTGTTATTGTAAAATCTAAAATTTGCACAATAAACTAATAATGAAATCAGCAACAACAGGATCCGTATATAAAGATTTTATTTAAAGTTTGTATAAAGTTTTCTATGTATAAAGATTTACGCACCGTATTTTCGGACTATAAGCTGCACGTAAAAGTCTTTTTGTCCCCAAAAAATCATCACTACAGCTTATAATCCGGTGCGCCTTATATATTAAGTATCTGGTTGTGCTCACTGACCTCGAATAGATTTTATGTGGTAAATGGTGTTTAAAAATCTGTCAAAATGTTTTTGTATGAGTTTTGAAAACTACAAGGCCGCACCACCGCTTAACTGATTTTTGGAGCATTATGGCTATTGTAGTTGGGGGCCTCGCGGAGAAATACGTGCTGTGGTTCAACGTTCCGATATTATTATTGTGTGTCTATTAAGACCCTAAAATGGCGCCCGTTAAGAGACATGCTTACAAAGCAGATTTCAAACTCAAGGCTATCAGTAACGCAGTAGAACATGGGAATAGCTGCAAGACACATTCACCAAGACAGGAAGGCAATGCCAGGCGAGTTACTCCACTATCTGCCAATGGATCGTGGATGCCTGAGTTCAGGTACTGTTCTCAAGTGTTATCCGAGCTTTCACGAAGTCTGCATAGATCACAGAACAGTTAAATAACAGCAACGAGACTGACTCGGATAATGACGGGAAGGATCCGAGCACACTTGATGCTACAATCGCCCAGCTGTTTAACTCGGACACTGAGGAGGAAGACCCTGATGGATTTGTGGAAGAGCTATGAACTGAAAATGTGAGTGTAATGTTTTGTATTTTATGTCTTACAACTGAACAGTGTTGAGAGTTATTGTGAATAACGGTAGTTAAATAAAGTTTGATTTAAATGACCGTTTTGTTTTGCTTAACGTGTCTATTATAGGAGGCGCTTTTTGTATGAAAATAGAACTCATGGATTGGTGCGCCTTATAATCCGGTGCGCCTTATGGTACTAAAATCCTACACCAATTAAACTTCCTAACTCAATTCCAAAAAAATAAAGGAGATAAGAAACTGGTAAATTTATACAAGGCGTTTCTGTCAATGAATCTTAACAGAACTACATGGAAAAAAAACAAAGATGGGAGGCAGAGATGGCCAAAATTAATTCTGAAAAAAATGAGAATAAGTTTGTACTGAGGCATTTAAATGGAACATTATTAGTAGATACTTTCAGGCCTTCAAGATGTAGTCGCTAAAATAGATCTCTTTGAGAAATAGCGGCCCAGCAGTACCCAATCATTTTCTAGTCATGCCCTAAACTACAAAATTTCTACAAGGCTATAAACCAGATCTTTCAGTTTATACCAAAGAATGCAACTGTTGCATTACTTACAATTATACCAGTTGGTGTGCAAGGATGAGTTAAATCATATCTTTTTTCTTTTTTTGATTTGAGACTAGCTCTAAACGGTCTCAGGGATAGTCCACAAAGGCAGAAATCCTGACAGTGGGTGACAAAGCTGTGAATGAGATTGAATGCTTATTCAACAAGAAAACCACCAACATACTTAGTTATTTTAATATTGTGGTGTCTGATAACACAGAGAAAATACGGTCTATCACAACTGAGTTTCCGACAGTGAAAAAGCTCATTCACACTGGATCATGTGGTGATGTCAAGCAACAGTCAGAAATATTGAAAGAGGATATTATTCAGCTGATGGACACTGTCAAAGATCTCAACGTGGAAGTGTTTATCAGTGGACCATTTTCAACAATTTGTTGTAGAGATGAAAAATTTGCCAGATTGTTTATGCTTAACAACTGGATGAAATGCATCTGTCATGAGAAGTCAATGAACTTTATTGATCATTTTCATCTTTTTAAGAAAAGAGACCTCTTCCAGGCTGATGGGTTGAGTCTGAACCAAACAGGAGCACCACTGTTAAAGTCCAACATCTGTTGTTAATTGGATCAGATGACTCAAGTCTCTTCCAAGAACAGTAGAGAGGAAAATGCACAACAGATAAGCGAGTTGCCGCTGCCATCTACCCCTCCCTCGGCGTGGCTCTTGGTCCTCTGCATGGGTCTGGTCAGGTGTAGGGGGAGAATACCAGGGGGTTAATATTACTCCCCCTCCTCTCCATATAATGACCACCCTCCCTTGCCAAAGTACATCATAAATATACACATGTAGGGTTTTTTGGGGTGCTTGTGGGGCAGGGGGCAACTCCCCCTCCCCCGACTATTGCACCCCAATTTTAACTGCAATTTAGACACGTAGGGCCTTGGGGATGGATATAGCTTCCGGGGACACTATTGTATACAACGGTAGTGGCCCTGGGACAGCAAGACCACCAATTTTAAATGCACTTAGACACAAATAACACTACAAATAAACACACACATACACGCGCACACACATTTATTCAAGATGGCGGGGGAGGGAATGGTTCCAGCACCACTAGTCCTTTCTAGCCACGCCTCTCTGCCATTCCGGTCAGCCTCAGTGGGGGGGGCCTGGTGGCGGTGGGGTGGGCCTGGGTGCACCCTTTGGGGGTGGGAGCAGGTGGCCATCAAGGTGAGTCATCAAGGTCTAAAGCTGAATCAGAGCTAACTAAGTAGATAGACTGTAACTGCTGTATTAGTCAAATAAAAAAGTGGGCGGAGCTGGGGTGGGCAAGATGCTAAAAACAGTCTGTAACACAGAGTAGTTAGACACATTTTGGGCAATACTGTACTTGTACAGTGCATGTCTCATTATTTTCTCTCAGCTGAATGAAAATAAAAAAGGCCAGACTAGTCAAATATAATTTTGTGGTCCTCATCTTCTCGAGTCTCCATTTTCTTGTCAAAATGCAAAAGGTAAGGTAAAGATCAAGGTAAAGTAAAAGGTTTTTAAGGGAGCAGAATTTTTACCTCACCATTCCCCATGTCCAATGTGTGAGTATTTGTAGCGTGACTCACTGTGATTTGACTTAATCCAGCCAACCGCATGGTGAGGGTGGGGGACATGAAGTATTTGAAGGCAAGGTCCAGGCTCTCCTTGTCAAAGCACAGTGCACTGTCCAGTGGCTCCTTCACTGTGCTCCACATCAGATCAGCCATGTTGCGAGCAGCACTCTGGCGCAGCTCCTGATCTGACAATTTACACAAATACCTGTAGACAGAAAGCCAACATTTTGTTGAACATCAGAGGGACACCCCCAACAAAAAATTATTTTCATCTTTGCTGAAATTAAAATATGATGGGGAAGGATTTGAATAATTTATCTTTGTGCCAAGACATAACACAAATGTAACAATTACAGATTTGTTTTCCCTTTGTGACTGAAACTGCTGTCAGAGCACCTCCAACATCCTCCACTATGTAGAATAAGTTTAACCAAATGAAAGTCAAGCTGGTTCGTTACTTAATGTCAACGTTAAAAACATCACCGGCAATGTGAGCGTCAGTACAAAAGTGTGAAAAATCAGTAATGAAAAAAAAATCCACTCCCAATTTGTTTTAGGTTTTCAGAACAGCTGTGGCTGAGTGATTAGGTGATTCGTCTTCTAATCAGAGAGTTGGCGGTTCGATTCCACGGCTATTGAGTCACATGTTGAAGTGTCCTTGGGCAAGATGCTGAACCCCCACTGCCTCTGATGTGAGTCCCATCAGTGTATGAATGTGATTGACGCATTGACTAGTGTCCTAGATTGACTTATGTAGATCAGCTTTGTAGAGAGAGACATAGGAGAGTTCTGTGCCAATGGGTAAATGAGGGCACAAATTGTAGTGTAAAGTGCTTTAAGTATCCTGGTTGGATAGAAAGGCACTACATAAGTACAGTTCATTTACCATTTACCAATAAAATGGTCAAACTTTTAGCAGATTGTTGTTATTGAAACTAAAACATTACCTTGAATTATTTTTGCTTTTGATTCACCAAGATGCCCTCTCACTCCCATTTGACAAAACCCACACCACTTCCCCAAGGTCAGAAACTTAGGGAAAGTTCTGACTTCCGTTTCAAAGCCAATGTAAAGGTAATTTTGCCATTTTCTTTTAAACACATTTTAAATGTTATAAATGTAGTGTTCTAAACATGTAAATGTCTTCCAATCATGTAGACCTAGAATTGCATTTGTTGTTGTTTTTTTCTTTAAGATTTTATAACAGGATTGTGTGGGTGTGTCTGAAAGGGCAGCCCAGTGTCATCACACCGCTGCCTTCAGCATAACCCCACCCTGGCTGCTCCACCGGTTTAAAAACATATAGTCCAGTAGCCTCTGTGGTTATCCCACTCACTGCTACTAGCTAGCTAACATCATGCCTCATTCACCTCGTTCATGCATCTTCTGTGAATGCTTCAATGTGCAGGGTAGCAGCTTGGTGACTGCGTTTCAGAGAGATCACCGCCTGAACAAACTCTGGATTGATTTTGGAAAGGGGAACCACTATGAAGACATCACCACCAACACTCAACTTTGCAGTGCCCATTTACTCCAGATAGTTTTACCAACTACCAGGAGATAAAGTTAGAATTTATGGACAATCGGTTTTTGCTGGTTCACGAGGCAGTACAGACCATCTCCTTCCCCAACTCTCATCCTCCTGACGGCCGATGACAACGCAGCCCTTGACACGGACATCACCGTCATCTTCGAAGGATTATACATACACAAACTGTTACTCCATGGTTAATCGTTTATGTGCACAAAGTTTGTCAGCTAGCTTATAGTACTCATAGTACTTTTTCAGCTGTGTGCGTAATAATATTCATGAAATAAATGGTTATTGGCTACTTGGTCATCTAAGAAAACTAGTGAAATGCGAATGGAAATGTAAACATCAAGCCCTCCCACAACTATTTATGGTCTGGAGCTGATGTTCACACTGAATCCAATCCTCATATAAATAATTATCATTAACATGAACACAGTTGAGAGAAACTAAAATGGCATGATAAGTAGAAGCTATTTCTTTACATCTGTTACATTAATTTGTGGGAAAAAAGGACAGTAGTGTCCCAGCTCATTACAATCCTTTACTGACATCTCTGATCAATAAGTCTGAAATATAAATACCAGTATCAAATTAAGTAAAAACTAAAATAAATAAAGGGAAAAGCTTGATTTTATTAGATCTGTAATAACAGGTAAACAAAAGTAGTTATTTTTCTACCTTCAAATTTGTCCATTTTACAAGCAGACCAAGTATCTAAAAAAATTAGAAGCGTTCCAACTACGTAGCATTTAAGCAAACAGCAAAGTTTGTAGTAATGAGAGAAAGAGAAAAGTAGAGGCCTCAAAAGTTGCATCTTTTCAATTTTGGGCAAACAAGCTTGATTGAATACTCTAGAAATTGTTTTACCTTAAATAACTGTATACTGAAAACCGTTCTATGGGATAGAACAGAACTTTCAGTGGTTTCCTTTGACACACAAATTATGGATTTGAGGTGAAAAAACCCATCCAAGAAACTATCCTGAAAATTGAAATCTGCATCTCCATAAAGTTGGACAGCAGCAGGGAGCATGAAGTGCTAGACGACTGTGTTGACCTTGGACCAATACCAGCAGATGGCATGGCAACCCAAACCATCACAAATTGTCGAGACTTTACACTGGAGTTCAAGCAGTGTGGATTATGTGCCTCTCTGTTCTTCCTCCAGACTCTGGGACCATGATTTCATAAATTTATGTAAAATTTATTTTAATTAGATAACATAACTTTGGACCACTCGGCAGCAGTTCAGTCCTTTTTGTCTTTAGACCAGGCAAGACCCTTTTGCCACTGTCTTTTTTTTTAATGTGACAGCTGAAACCCATGTCTTTTGTACATCTGTGCATGGTGGTTCTTGAAGCACTGACTCCAGCTGCAGTCCACTCTATGATTCTACCCCACACTTTTAAATGGGTTTTGTTTCACAATTCTTTCCAGGGTGCAGTTATGCCGATTGCTTGTACAATTTTTTTTCTACCACATCTTTTTCTTCCCTTTGCCTCTGTATTTAATGTGCTTGGACACAGAGCTGTGAACAGCCAGCCTCTTTAGCAATGACCTTGTGTGTCTTGCCCTTCTTGTGCAAGGTGTCAATGGTTGTCTTTTGGACAACTGTCAAGTCAGCAGTCTTCTCCATGATTGTGTAGCCTACAGAACTACAATGAGAGATCATTTAAGAACTTCTGTAGGTATTTTTAGTTAATTGGCTGATTAGAGTGTGGCACCAGGTGTCTTCATTGTTGGACTTTTTCACAATATTCTAATGTTTTGATATACTGAATTTGAGGTTTTCATTAGTGATCAGTTATAATCATCAAATTTAAAATAAATTAACACTTGAAATATATCAGTCTGTGTGTAATTATTATTAATATACAAGTTTCACTTTGTTCATTGAATTACTTTTTTTAAAAATCAGTTTTTTGATTGATATATTGTTTGTGTGCATTTACATGTAGGTATGGAGATGTATATATGTATATATGTGTATATATAAATGTGTATTTTTTTTATTATATTATTTTTATTTATTATTTATTTTGGATCAAATACATAGTTGTTAAACAGGAAGGTTACTTTAAGTTACTTAAGT
>JAVKLF010000100.1:87277-105918 GCA_034783495.1 Millerichthys robustus
CTTCTGGGGGACAGGCGCTAGGGGGCGTGTCCCATAGTGAGATACCTCACTCATGTTTCAGAGAACCGGGGTTAATTTCTTAACCTAAAGTTTTCTCGAGATAACGCGATAATTAACTCGTTATCTCGAGAAAACGATAATTGTTATCTCGAGATAACGAGTTAATTATTGCGTTATCTCGAGAAAACCATCAGAAAAAAGTTTATACGTACCACGTCCGCTCTCGGCTTTCGTATCAGAGCGTACTGTAACCTTCCCAAATGAATAAAGTTTGTAAAAAAAATATAAAAATACAAGCTACTACATGCGGGCGTGGTTGCACCGCCTTCAGCGGACATGCCACCAGCATCTTAGGCCAGAGAAAGGTGGTGGTGTTTTGTTACTTTTGAAACCTAATTTTATATGCTTGGCTGTGTTTGTAATCATTCAAATTTGGCTGTGTGATTAATAACACATATTTCTGTGGTGTGACAAACTCAAACTTTATACTTTGCACACACTTTAAGCACTGCTCCAACTTTTGTTGGATTTGAATCAACGTTTTCCCGAGACCCAAGTCCCTCCCCACCCTGTTTCTTATTGGTGTGTTGACCTGTCCAGTGGGTTTAAAGTAATAGCTGCACCTCTGATAGGTCCAGAGAAATGTTATTTGTTAGAAGAAAAATAATCCCCATACACAATTTGGGTTAACAAACACCTGATTTAGTTTAGCTTTTTCTTTATTTATATTTGTTTGCCCCACCCTCTCCTACTGAACATATGCTTTGTGCATAGCATGCTCTTCCTCGAGGCTAAGTTTAGGTAAAAACCACAACGCCTTCTATGGTCACAGAATGTATTGCATCACCAGCATGGCACCAGAGTGCTATCAGCACTTGTGTCATTAATGCAAATATGGAAAAAAAAATTCAGCTTAGTATTTGTTCAAAGAATTAATACAATTCCAGATAATATGTATTACTTTTTATTGGATTTATTTTATGCCAATAAATATTTCATTTTTAAATACATTTTACAACCCCATGGACTCCCTGGATAGACATATAACTGATATAGTTTTATATGCAAATGTTGGGAGGGCTTTCGTTTCAACTTAGCTTCATCCCCCCCAATAGTCCTTGTGACGCCACTGCAAGTTACCCCTTTATATCTCCCAAGAAAGTAACAGCTAGAGTGCATTTTGATCATGTGTGTTTAAGTTTTTTAATTATTTCTTTGTTATAACAATGCTTCTTGGCAATAAATCTTATGAATGGCACCTGATTGGCAGCACCTGGGGATACCAGAAGCTCAAAACAAATGTCAATAGCAAAAGCAAAATAAACTGCCAATGGCAGAGAACATTTGCCAATTTTTTCCCATTCTGATCATCCCACAACTGCCATGTTCTTTACAAATGAGGCACCATGACATCACAAATGCTAGCAGTGGACAGGATAGGCAGGGCTTAATCTAGCTGCATCATAAACCCTTTGATTTATCCATATTTATACCTCCCTTACTGTCTCTCTGTTGTACACAGTGCATATTTTTATTAGACATGTTCCTTTATTTTTGGCTATTTTTACAATTTGCAGTAGCATATTAAATTTTAGGCAGTGCATTACTCCTGCAGTTTACATTATTTTGATTTAGGAAGTGTAGCATTTATGGTATTTCTCATGTCTACACTGCAGTTTTCCTGCTTCTCTTTGCAGAATGAAGCTGCCAGCCCACAGAGGTATAGGCCTTAGGCAATGTTATGAGAAAAACAGAATGACTCTCAAATTGAATTTATAAATCTATATTCTGAACCTTTGCTAGAAAGTTTTTAGGTAAACCTTGTTTAATAAGACCACTACACTAGTATCATCTCCCTGCAACTTTATTTGGCAAAATGTAATAAACAAGGTTGATACGGCAATAATCTCATTTTTAATGCAACATCTTATAACTACTTTACAATTCTTACATAAACAGAGGATTTGAATGCCTTTGAAACAAATATAATTTTTAAAAGTGCGATTCTAACCATAACATATAATGAACACAGTGATGCAGATGTTTTGTAAAAATAGCCAAATTTATATTGTCAGAATATTCAAACGTTTACAAACAGGATGATTTATTTCACTTTCCATATTCAAAAGCAGAGCAACTCACACAGGGAGCCAGAGCCCAAACGTTCCACTTTACTCTGAAAAGACAAAATACTAGCCACACAAAGGTAAACAAAACAAAAGAAAGTACAAATCAACTCGACATCGTGTTCATTCTATTCAATGCACATGGCACTTTGAAAACCAGATAAATTTGTGATAAACACTGCAAATTCTTCAAACTTTACATTACATATTAACAAAGATGTAATTTCAATAATGTGAAAAGGGATTAAAACTCAACTTGACACTTTATGCAGGTGTTTTAGAACTTCATTGCCTGACATTAAGCTTTAAAACCAAATGAGTAAAAAAGATAGCATTTTACACACAATTTTTGTATAAAATGAATCTAAATCTAAACTACAACAGAGGGTGGATCTCATTTACATATAAACACTAAATTTGTCAACATACATCTGAGTCACAGTGCCTTCCTTATAGCCCTAAAATTTCTTCTCAAATGCCCCCACACACCAACTTTCGCGAAACAAAAATACGGAAGCATTCTCTCATTTTAGGGGATGAAGGGTAAGGATGGTGCAGTGACATCAGTCACACCTCTTCGGGCAGCTCGTGGGGGTTAAGGATACCCGGCACAGACATCTGGAACTTGTGCTTCTCCTCCTGGGCTTGGCGAAGAGCTGCTTCTCTCTCCTCTAGGAAAAGATCCGTAGTGTCCTCACCAGCAAACTCCTACAGGACCACGAAAGCTCAGTTCAGCTTTTAGCTTGATTTTGCTGACTGGATTTTTGTGTGCTCAGAGGACAGTTTTGCTTCCACAGTCTCAACCCTCATAGATTAAATTAATCTGTGTTCCAATGCAGGTTCTACCAGATACAAAATTGTGTTTAATTCATATTAATCTGTAACCCGTTTTACAACTCTTACAAACACAAGTGTGAGTGATCAACAAACCACATACTGCAGACTGTGGAAGCACTTTGTAAACAGCCATGCTTGGTTGATGATTTCCCTTCACAAACAGTTAGTTGCTGTAGTTTCTTTGTTTGCTCACCTTGATCTGCACAAGGAAATCCCTCAAGTGTTCCTTAAATGCTGGGATGTCCTGATTTAGGCTGAACAGACCCGTTACAAACACATTCACCTGGGCACTGCAAAACAAGTTATTCATTCAAGTTCAAAAACTTTAGATGATTTAGAGAAAGAGAAAATACACAATACACAACTTTTTATATGCATTTGGACAACTCAGTCAGATGTAATTCCTTACCAGTTAGCATGCTTTTTGGCAAATAACACAAAAAAGGTTTCCACTTACTTAACTTCATAAATTTAACCAGAAAAAAAATTCAGAGCAAGCCAAAACTACAAAGGTTTAGATGCCAAGATGGAACTGCAATCTTCAGTCAAACTGTGTTAATATGTTGAGTAATCCTGCTTGATGCCTACTTACTCTTGTAAATGAGGGAATGCCATCTTGAGCAGGTTAGCAATGTATTCCTTGACATGCAGCTGGTTGTTGGTGGGGTTGGTGGTGCTCAGGGCAACATTGACTTTTCCCTCCTCAACCAGGTTAAACATGTATGCCAAGATGGTGGCATGCATGGTCAAACCTATAAGCAGGCAGAGGGGGGTAAATGAATGTCCTCAACTCCTATAGTCAAATCATTTACTATCCAGAATCAATCAAATTTAAAGTCATGAGATTTGTGGTCAGTCTATACCTGCAGTGTGAGATGTATCAGTGACCACAGAGAAAATGTGCTGAAGGATATCACAGAAATATGTCTGGTAGAAGCTTTGTGCAGCTACCTCCTCAGCAGACACATTCTGAAGGAGTGTGTAGAGGATCTGCAGACCTGGAGATAATCATTAGCTTCAATTATCTCCACTGTGTGTATACTATTAACCTTACTTGCTAAAAACTCAAATTTTGAAGTCTTAATCTTAATCAGTCATTTATTTTTAGTTCTTTTTAACTGTGTGGAAACTAAATCAAGTTAGCTAAGCTAATTTCAGGTGAGACCTGTGTCAGCCACGTTCCTCATTGTATGCTTGAAGGCCCAGATGATGGAGTCCAGGATCAGTTTGAACTGGGCTGGAGCAATGGACAGGAAGGCTGGGAAGCACTGGGAGGTGGCAGCTTGAAGAAGGTAAAAAAAATGGGTTCTGTGTTCTGGGAATTCTTCAAAATCCTAATGAGACAAAAAAGAAGAACTGCTGAGACCTCATGTTTCTATAGACGTTGTACTCATAAATATTTCACCAGGGACAGAAAAGTCCCATACAAACCTTGTTGATCATATTTAAAGTGCACTCAAAGACAGCATCAAATATTTTAGGAATTTCATTGGTGATGTGGACACCCAGCTTATTGACAATGGTTGCCATTGTGCTGAGGACCTCAGGCTCCCTAGCGGCTGGGACATTCCTCTGGTAGTCAATGAGCACTGCCTCCAGCAGGGGGGGCACAAAGTTTTCTGCCACCTAAACAATAAACCAAGATCCAAACATGTTTAATATGATTAATTTAAATGGTTTCAACCAGCTTTTTCCATAATTGAACATCATTTTTCTTCAGAAAGAATCACCATGAAACTCTGAGCCCCTCACTGAATGATGTGTAATTCTCTTTAATACAATTTAAACGCTTCAAATGAAAATCAAGTTAAACTTAAGTGTTTTACTTTAAATTATCTGAGTATTCTAAACACAAAATTTCAGAGTACAGCCCATGGTCGTAATAACAAATTTGGACAGGATTTCTAACTTTAACCTTGCTAACTGGATGTTTGATCTCTCAAAATAAATAAATTTTAAAAAATTAATGGAGACCATTTGGAAAATTGCAAACTTTTTCAAAACCCTTTACCACATAAATTGGTCTGCTAAATTAGCTCATAATATATTTATGTCCCAATACATATTTAGTTCAGTAAAAGCCAAAAATAAGAAAGACACCTCATCTGGTCCAAACCTTTGTGGTTTTTATTACAAGTAGTAAAAAAGGTTCTGGCAAGATTTTAAACCAAGTAAATTCTCTAGTGATTGTAATCCCAGAAAAGCAGTCCTTGAAAGGTAAACCATAAGAAACCAAAAGAACTACTGCAATCACCTTACAGGATGAGGTTGGTGATCAGGAGCCAAGTTTATGGTATAGTCATAAGATCCAAGTGTAGTGAAATCAACACATTTAAAGATGTACAGGAACAATAAACACTGTATCAAGATATCTGTAGGGTCAAAATATCCCGATGCATCTCAATCGTCCGGGTAGAAAATTAGGAAAAAAATTGAATACGTTCTCTGGATGGGGTTTTTGTGGTTGAAACAGTCACTTCTCAGAGAGACTTCTTCAGTCTGAGGAGTGCAGGTAAACTCAGCCTTATAAGTACCGATTTTACACAGTGAGTCAGCATGTTTAACTGAGGCGATGAAAACTTGTCTATTCACATGTAAAGGAGTCCCGTCAGCCTAACAATAGTTCGTTAGTGGTATGATACTACATATTTATTTGTAGATAGCTCTTTAGTACCCCGAAACTGTCAAAAGCTCTTGCTAGTAGCAAGAGACTGAGCTTTTGTTTTTAAAAGAGAGCCTGCCATGCCAAGTGTGTACAAGTGTTGTATGAGATTGCGGACACAGGGGTCAAAATGAGTTTTCTTCACAGGGTAGCTAGACTTTCCCTTAGAGATAGGGTGAGATGTTTAGTGATCCAAAAGAGACTCAGAGTAGAACCGCTGCTCCTCCACATTGAGAGGAACCAGTTGAGGTGGTCTGGGCATCTGGTGAAGTTGCCTCTTGGATGCCTTGAGGTGGTCTGGGCATCTGGTAAGGATGCCTCCCTAGGGAGGCGTTCCAGGCATGTTTGACGGGGAGGAGACCCCCGGGAAGCCCCAAGACATGCTGGTAGGGTTAGGCATCAAGTCTCGATTGGAACTGGGACTAATGTGTCGACTACCAAAATCGTTCAAGCTTTTAATTTTCAATTTTCGATAAATTTAGTGGTTGATAATAGGTATATGAGGAATTCATAGTGAACAAGCCTGTGCAAATTCCCAGTTATCCGGGTCATCGTAATAGCAAACAGGCTTAAATCGGAGGCAACCAGACTTCAAACATAAATTGATGTAAGTCTGTTTGCCTCCGATTTAAGCCTGTTTCCAATTCATAGTAAAGTTCATAAAAAGTAAAAAATTCATAAAATGAAATTTAAGTTAAGATTATTTCACTCAGAAAGAACTCTGATTAGCCATCTTATTTTAACTATGGGAATTTTTTTGATCTTGCCTCTAAAAGGAATCAAAACCAGGAATCGTTAGGAACCAGAATCAAAATGAGGGACCGGAATCAGAACTGGAATTGTTCAAATTCAAGCGATGCCCAACCCTACACGCTGAAGAGACCATGTCTCTCGGCTGGCCTGGGAACCCCTTAGAGTCCTCCCAGAGAAGCTAGAAGAGATGGTTGGGGAAAGAAAGGTCTGGGTCTCCCTGCTGCCCCCACGACCCGACTCGGATTAAGTGAAAGATAATGGTTGGATGAAAGTACATTAACATGTCTGATAAACATGAGGAAAATATGCATACATATTTTTAAGTTTTAAGTAGTTTTGTAGTAAAATTTTGGAAAAAGGTTTTGAATTGAATTTATTGACATATTATCACCTTTCCATTATCTACATATAATAAATCTTTCACCTGTCTAATTTGGGCATGATGCAGAAAATCATGCACATAAAATGGGGGAGGAAAGCGCAATCATAACTCAAAAGCTACATGGAGTTAGACAAAGCCTTCAATTTCAGAGTTTGTGTCGCACCAACTGTTGCTCTAAGAACAGTGCTGGTGTCAGTGGTGACCATCTTTTGGTGCACTTTGCCTGTGGCAGAGATGTACAACTGTGCTAACGCTAGGGTCTGTTCACGAAACTTGGGATTAATTTTGTGGCTGCATGTGGCTCATTACATCCTTAAACCACATGGTGCAAAGTATGAATTTTTTTTTTTTACATTTTTGCACAGAATTCAATTGGTCTTGCCTGGGTGGGCAACAGATGAGAGCCAGTTGTGAAATTGGATGTTGTCCAGCCAACTGTTGATAAATTTGCACTCAGTCATTATTTAGTCGTAGAATATTTAGCTAGTAGGCATGCATATCAGAAATTAGTAGAAAAAAAGCCTCCATTGCCTCACAGTTGGCTTGAACCATAGACTGTATAAAAGAAACTACAACTTCAGATTACAAGAACAAACTGTATGGATGACTAGGGTTGGGCATCGTTTGAATTTGAAAGATTCTAGTTCTGATTTCGGTTTCTCATTTCGGTCTAACAGTCTAAAAATGGCCGATTTCGATTTTGTTTAGAGGCAAAGACAGAACCCTGAGCGGGGATTAATTAATGCCTATTGTGCTCCCTCCTTTGAACGATACACCGCATTTGTTGGACTATAAGGCACATGCAAGTCTTTTTTTTCTTAAAAAATCGGCACTGCGCCTTATAATCTGTTGCGCCTTATATATGAATTCTGGTTGGGTGGAGTAATACGTGCCGGTAATAATAATAAATAAAGTAATACATTCTGGTTTTATTATTGCGTGTCTTAAGACCTTAAAACGGCGCCTGTTAAGAGACATGCTTACGATGCGGATTTCAAACTCAAGGCTATCAGTCACACAGTAGAACATGGGAATAGAGCAGCTGAAAGACACATTCAACAAGACAGGAAGGCCACACCAGGCGAGTTACGCCGCTATCTACCAAAGGATCATGGATGCCTGGGCTCAGGTACTGGTCTCAAGTGTCGTCCGAGCTTTCACGAAAGCTGGAATAATCACGAAACAGTTAAATAACAGCAACAAGATTGAGTCGGATGATGATGGGAAGAATCCGGGCACGCTTGATGCTAAAATCGCCCAGCTGTTTAACTCTGACACTGAGGAGGAAGACCCTGACGGATTTATGGAAGAGTTATAAACTAAAAATGTGAGTGTATGGTTTTGTATTTTATGTGTTACAACTAAACAATGTTGAGAGTTATTGTGAATTACATAAATTAAATAAAGTTTGATTTAAATTACTGTTTTGTTTCGCTTAATGTGCCCTATACCGTAATAGGAGGCCCTTTATGTATGAAAATAGACCCGTTCATTGATATCCGCTTTATAATCTGGTGCGCCTTATGTATAAAAATAGCGGAAAATAGATCTGTTCGTTGATACTGCGCCTTATGGTCCGAAAAATACGGTCATCTTATTCTTTTATTAAAATGAAGCCACTCTCTATGGCCACCGCAGACTGTCCATTTGCCATGTGGGCGGCTCACACGTCCTTCTTTGTTGGTGCTTGGCAGACTTGGGGATTTTTTTTCATGTTGGTGTTAGGCGGCTTTTTCTTCCAGTCGGCAGACTGGGTATCAAAATTAGGAATCGAAACACAAAACCCTGAACAATTTCAGGAGAATCAACACATTAGTCCCGGTTCCAATTGAGACTCGATGGCCAACCCTACGACTCAATGTAAAGGTTTTGTCTGACAGAAAAGTCCAGCAGAAAGAGAATAAAAAACCCACAATATTAAATAGTCCTACCCTGAAAAACTTAAGATCTTTAAATAATGGATTTAAAAGAAACATTGACTCATAATTATTTGATAAACTCTACTCCAACTATAAAAACAAACATCATGTAGGCTAATGCTCGTTTTCCCTCTACTCTGGGAGATAAACATTCTGAATACCTGTGCCCTTAAGGGTTAATGTTCCAGGCTCTGAAGGGGGTGGAATGGATAAATGATTATGTTTAGTAGGTTCTCTGGTGCAAGGCGAGCTCTATCCACCCTGAAGTTGAAAAATCGTGTACAATATCTGATAATCAGCTGTTTCAAATGAAACCAGAGCATGTTAACACAGAGGACAATGTAGAAATGACTGATGGTTCCTTTTAAGACATATTTACATTAACATTTAAATAAATGTAATGCTTTAACTTTACATCAGTTGAAAACTTTTTATGGAAGTGCGGACACCCTGTGTATGCAAGTCTGTCAAATGAGTGATTAGGGGGGTCAACCCTCAGGAGAGTAAGAGCCTCAGGACAAAATCAGGATAAAATCTGGCTCACCATCTGCGGATCATTGGAGCGACTGACCCAGCCGGATATCAGCTTCAGTGTCTCTCTCTTTACTGTCCTCATACTCCTGATCAGAGGCTGCTTTGTCACCATCTCGCCTACACAAAATAATAAAACGCAACAAGTCTACATGGCAAAGTCAAAAAGATCAAACACAACAGAGACAAATCCCATGAAGACAAACGGCAGAGGATAGAAGCTGACCATTGGTCTGGACGGCTGAAGAGATGTTTTCACTGAGACATTTGTAGACATTCAGCATGTCAAGGTAGATCCGACCCAGTTGGACTACAAATGGATGCCCAACAGCTTTACAGGCCCTGACATTTGTTTTTAGGATGCTGCCCAGCTGACGCACTGTCTCTGCATCTTTCAGGATGTCCACATTCTGCAAAATACAGCCCATGAGACTCAGCAGAACTAAAGAGGTTTTAAAAAAACAGCAAACTGTAGGAGGAATCTGGCAAGACATCAGCAGATTCTAACATTCACAAGTGCATTTACCTTTGTAGCTTGTTGTATGATACTATCCCACACCTGATTAGGCAATAGCATGTACTTCTCTATCAAAAGCTCTTGAACTGCCTGGTCTGTCTGAGCTCCAATCATGTAACCCACTGCCTCATAAAATGTATGGACCTGCAATGAGGACAGAAATAAATTTGAAGAACCTTGCCAAAAATGCACTTTGGACAAGAAAGCAGACTGTTATGCTACAAAACAGACCAAGTCGTCTTGCATACAAAACTATTTTTAAAATAGGACAGGACTCACCTGCTGAGGTTGCAGGTCACAGATAATTGTATTAATGTTGTTGAGAATCTCATCAATAAAAGGCATCACCTCTCCCACCTGAACCTGGACAAAATGACGGCGACATTTCTGTGCAATTTTTATGAATGTGTCACACGCCATGTCCTGCACACCATCGTGGGTTTCTATGTAATCAAGACAATGATGGCAAGGGTTTAAGATTCTTGTATTTCAATTTAGCACAACACTTCCCAAAATTATTTATACCACATTCATTTCAGAAAATAATCTTTAAACTATGTTTAGAGTTGATTTTCTCCCCTCTCGTTTCTTACCGTGCATAAACTCAAAGAGTTTGTTGACAACAGTCTTAAGAAACTTCCAGTGGGCTCGCAAGAACCGAGGATACTGGCCCACAATATACATGATGTTTGATGCTATTATAGCCTTGTTGTCTTTACCCCTTTTCTGCTCACATAAACCAAGCAAGTCCTGTACATAAAGTTTACCATGGGTGAAACAGTCAGGCAGTCAGAAACTAGACACAAGTCATTGCTTATTTTCCAACAAAGATCTACTTGAACATAAAGTTGTTTTAATGAGTCTCACCTTGATGACAGTAACAAGGAATCTTTTCTCATCCTCCTCATGCATTGCCCCACTAATAGAACCGATGGCCCAGCACAGCATGTTCAGGTTTCTCCATGACCACTCTGTGCCATTCACCTGGTTGTGGAGCTTCTCAGTCATGATGCGTTCAGTGTCCGCATAGTCCAAATGTGTCAAATAGACTGCATTGATGCAGAGAGAGACAGGAAACAATAACAACACCTGAAGGTTATAAAATGACCTAATAATATTGTAAAAAATAAATGTTTAACACAATCTTTTTCTTGGTTTTATTTACACTATTTAAAAATGTAATATTTTCTTAAGACACAATCTAGTTCAGCAGTCACAAACACCGTGTCTGCAGGGACCTCCTGCGGACACGATCTAAAAATAACACTCATGAACATGAGTGTTATTTTTTTTTTCATGGCTCAGCCACATGCCAATCCAATTTAAGAGAAACACAGAGCTCATTTACTTCTTCACACTCTCCGACCACACCCACCCACCCACACCCACACCCACACCCACACCCACACACCCACACCCACACCCACACACACACCCACACCCACACCCACACCCACACACACACACACACACACACACACACACGTTTGTTGTTCTGTCCCCATGGAAGTTTTAAGTTGACATCAATTCATTACTGGTCATTTCCACAGCCTTATCCTAAAACTAGCCACTAAAGTGTATACTAGACTTAATTCAATTCACACATTAGTCCTTAACCTAACCCCTGACCCACCAATAGTATTTCTCCGCAAACCGTCATGTAGTTTAGTTTTTTTTCCCACTACAGAAGTACTCTAAGGGACCCACAAGGTTGTCAAATAGGCCTATCACAATAACAATTTTTGCTGGACGATAAATTGTCTCAGAAAATGTATTATAAAAACATGGTCACCCACCACACTAACAATAGCTTATAGGCTATTTTGTGCTAGAATTCAATAACTGGTCAAATGAAGTTTCTACAGTGTGTCTCTGATGTCACAGGACCTCTTTCACTTAAGGGGGTAGCACAAGTACACTAGTCATTTCAATGCCCTTGGATGCATGTGATCGCTGCATTTGATCACTTCAGTACCATCCCTAGGGGACCACCTTCAGCTCGGGGCATGGCTCTGTATTGTGGATTGGAGAGCTAACTTGTCAATACTACATCTTAGCCACTACTATTGTCACAATCTTCGTACTGGCTCTGAATAAACAAACAATGCTTAGACTGGCGAAGAGTATGTAAGGACTGGCAGATTCAAAAATGATCAACCTCAATTTTAAGTTAATCATCTTCATTTTATTATTGTACGATAAATTGATTTATTGTTTATCATGACAGGACTACTGTCAAATATATTTTACAAATACACTGAACTATAAGTGTTACTGATTGAGATAAACATGTTTTACATTTGAATATCTGTTTCTTGATATTAAAAAACATCCATCCATTATGTCCTCCTTGTTCCTAATCAGGGTCAGGGTGGGGACTGGAGCCATGCTCAGGTCTCCAGTTCATCACAGACACATGCACAGGTGAAACACAGGGAAAAAAAGACACCTATCCACACAGTCACACAGAAGAGCTCCAAAAACGATTCAACTTAAGAAATCTGGAATAGGATCTCTTTACTGCTGCATAGACAGTGTTCTACTTACAAACTAGAATAGTTCCTGGAAAAACTATGACGGGGATTGCCACGTGCCGGCCATAAGACCGCTGTGATATACCACCTTGCCAAAATTTATTTTAGCATTCAGAATTTGTCGAAGCTTCTTCTCAGTTACTAATATTCCAGTTTTTCGCATTACAGTGAACCCTTTCTATAATGCGCTTCACCTTTCGCAGACTTTTTTAGGGCAGTTTTTTATGCTTTTACAGTGTATGAACGCACATCGTGTTCTGCATCCTGAAGTAAAACCACATTACAATACAGTTCTATAATAAAATCGAAGGTGGCAGGTCTGTTCATAAGAATATTCTTGCCCAGAAGAAAAAAAGAGCACCAACAAGTACCAATAACTATTTCCTTCTCTCGGAAAAATACCCCTGCAGCACGGCTTTAGTCAGAAAAAGATACTACATCAAAGTGGAGTCAGCACGAAGACGCACGGAGGAACTATGAAATACTCGCAAGTCACAATGTATCCAACCACGTACTTTGATTATTAAAGTAATTATTTGACAGTATTTCTAAGAACTGTTACTTGTAAGAAAACATTTCTATTTTCATTTCCTAAACAAATGCTTGGGATTGAAAACAGGTTTTAAAATGTGGTTTTGTTCTATAGTACTGTAAAAAAAAAAAAAGTAAAATAAATACAGCTGACTACTTTGCAGATTTCGCCTATCACGGGTACTTTTTGGAACATAACCCCCACGATAAATGAGGGTTCACTGTACATGTCTGAAAAGGGCTGAATTATTGCTTTAGCTACAATTAGCATTAGCAGTCTTAATGTGTTGGGTTGGCTCTCAGCTACATGCTCTGTAAACACCCCCCCCAAAAAAACACATGTTTTTGGAGCCGGAATGGCTCATGTGAATTAGAATGGAGAGTGCTCAAAACTGTCAACGATTTCTCAGCAAACAAATCAGAATTTTCATGATAAAAAGACAAATTATATATCAAAATGTATAGATTTTTGTCTACTTTCAGAAAATGTTTCTGGTTTTACTCAAAGACGAACAGTTTTCTCAGAAGGCAGAGAGGTACTAGGTCATTCCCAATGACGGCCCATTATAAAATGCTCTCCTTTCGCTCTTCACAATCCCAACAATGACTATTTCTAACTAGTCATATCGGACATAAAATGCTTTAACTACCATATTTTTCGGACTATAAGGTACACGTAAAAGTCTTTTTTTTTTTTTTTTTAATCGGCAGTGTGCCTTATAATCCGGTGCGCCTTCTACATGAGTTTTAGTTGTGCTCACTGACCTCAAACATATTTTCTGTGATACACGGCGTTAAAATATCGGTCAAAATGTTTGCGTATGAGTTTTGAAAACTACGAAGCCACACCACCACTTGATTGGGTTTTGGAGCATTACAGCTACTGTAGTTCGGAGGGGTGGTCGGTATTATTATCATGTGTATTAAGACCTTAAAATGGCGCCTGTTAAGAGACATGCTTACGAAGCGGATTTCAAACTCAAGCCCATCAGTCACGCAGTACAACATGGGAACAAAGCAGCTGTGAGACACATTCACCAAGACAGGAAGGCAACACCGAGTGAGTTATGCCACTATCTACCAACTGATCGTGGATGCCTGGGCTCAAGTACTGGTCTCAAATGTCGTCCGAGCTTAATTTCAGTTATGGCTACAAATCATCCATGTTTCCTATGGCCGGCATTTGGCAATCCCCGTCATAGTTTATCTTTAGGAAGTATTCTAGATATTATTATTATTATTATTACAATCATTAAAGGTGAGCTGTACAAATTCATGTTTGTATCAAACAAGTAGCCCTTTGTGTTACTCGGTACTCTGGAAGTAGATCTTTGTCTCAAAAAGGTTGGTAACCCCTGTTCTACCTAAATGTGTAGTAAAGAATAAACTGTCCAAATTAAGGCTGTACAACAGGTTGCAAATTTGTTTTTAGTGCCCTATCTGTAAGCACAATATCAATATCCCATAGGTCTGCAATAAATCATAGACCATTCAATTTCAGGTACCATAAATTCATGTTCTGCTGCTAATAACATAGTATTTGGTCATTCCAAAAGACTGACTGACCTTGATGCCCTCAACCAGTTAAGATAATAGTGATGACAGAGGAGAAAGTGAAAAATTAGTGAGTTTATCAAGAATTATATTATCAACACAATGATTAACAATACTGAACATTACAAGTTTTTCTAATATTGTGGAACACTAGTCCAAATTTATGCTACATGTGAATCTGAGGTGTGTATTAAACAGATCTAAGTTGACTTACCAAGAGTCTCCCTCATATTCTTGTACAAATTTATTGCATCTGTATCCTTCATGAACTCTCTTACAACCTCTCCCTGGTCATTCTCTACTACCAGCACCTCCTCTGGTTTGGCCATGCGGCTCACCATCAGCAAACGCACCTGTGAAAGGAGTATGTGGGAGAAAGATAGATGTTAGTCCAAGGTGTCTCAAACTCCAGTCCTTGACGGCCGCAATTCTGCATGTTTCAGAGGTTTCTCTGCTCCAACACACGTAATTCAGTGATTGAATAAACTCTTCAAATTGTACAGAAGCCTGCTGATCACCTATTCATGTAAATCAGGTGTGTTGGAGCAGGAAAACCTCTGAAACATGCAGCTGTAGGCTGCATATAACAGTTGTTGCAGGAGACTGTCTAGTCTTTGGATGATGCATATTTGCTTGACCATGCACTGCCCATTACTATAGTGTTACAGATTATATTACATCACCCATAAATGCCAAAAACTTAACATGTGTTGGAACATGTCTTTACTGTATTTTTCCGACTATTTTGACTTTTTTTCTTCATAGTTTGGCCGGGGGTGCGACTTATATGTCAAACTAACACATTATTATATAATTTCACATGTTCCTTATTTTCACACTGACAACTGAAAAAGGGCGCTCCAGGCTTGTGTACTGAAGAGGAAGTGGTGCTTCGTCTACGGAGTTCACAGAGTTAAGAGACACCGAGGATAAATAACTCAGTGGATTTAGTGATTTGAAGTGAGAGTGATGGTTTGGTAAACATGTTCTTTATGCTATAGTGATCTGAATAACTGTTAATGTAACGTTAACACAACAGATACATAGTTCGTTGTCTATGCGTCACATAGCAGAATGTGTTACCTTATCATAAGGTTTTCGGCCTGTGGTTCTCTAACACATTATTTTAAGTTGCCTTTCAATATGAAATGTCTGTGCAACTTCTGTTTTTTATTATTATACAGTTTTTGGCTGGTGCGACTTATACTCTGGAGCGACATATAGTTTGAAAAATACATTACACGTCTTTTTACAGTAGGTATAACTTCCCAAAATTCAATGTATTTTAAAACGCCTTATACAAAATATATAAATAGTTTAGGTTTAGCTCCAGTATTGGCATGATGGTTTTTATATTAGTATTGAAAAATGTGACTCCAGTTGCAATTCAGATTTTTAACATATTGAAAATCTGTTTTAAACCTACTGATGTGGCTTTCACTGTTCATTGTTCATGTTCATTTTTACACACTGGTCTGTGCAAAGTGCATATTGTATTTGTACATAAGCCTTCGTGATTTGTATAGGTAAAAAAAAAATACCTCCAGTATTAGTACTTGTAATTGCATGTTGTTTAACGTTACATGGCAGCATGAATTTCATCAGCTAGGCTGATACAAATTCTTTGGTCTGTGATGACTGCCATTCTCTTTTTCTATAAAAAGTGATGACAGTGCTATGAATACTAGAATATTGTTGGCTGCGAATGATGGTCAGATGCATACTTTGTTTTTGAGATTTTGTGGGCTGCACGAGAAGTTCACGAATGGAACAGCTTTTGGTGTGGTGCAGTGGCAACAAATGCACACTAAGGAGAGACAGCCCCTGAATTGAGACACAGCCTATAACTGCCTATGAGACAAGTAAAAATACATGCATTAAATAATTTATGCATATATAGTTAACATTTATTTTGTTAACAAGAACAAACGGAGAACTGTAACAAAAACAGGTTTTCACTGAATCACTATTGTGCCATACCACCTGCAGAATCCAAATTTGTACTAAAATGTGTTTCCCCCTCACCTGGGAGAGGACAGGCAGGTAGAGATGTCTTCGAGGAGGAACATCTGACAGCAGTGGGGTGCTGGAAGTGGAGAATGGACTCTCCCTGTAGAGTTCTGCTGCCAAGTGGTTCCAGTATTCAAGACAGATCTTGAAAATCTCCGTCTCCTCGACCTCTGACACTAACAGCATGTAATGAAGGGCCTTGGAACAACAGAGCAAGGTCAAATTACATTATGTACAGGGATTGCTAAACCATCTCTATCATCTAGTAGTATGTAGTATATGCGGCAGATGGTATAAACAATTTAAATTTGGCCTACGATAACATTTACACTCTACCGTCCTAACCCTGGTTTTCTTGACCAGTTAACAGGGATGTCAAAGGTGAGGGAAAACTCGTCCATGTGGTGATGTGTTCTGGCCGGATCTTCTTTTCAGTGATCTTGTTCTTGTAGTAGATGCGGAAAATGGCCAGCTCTTCTTTGTAATATGTTGGCAGTTGCTGTGAGACGATAGTTTTTGTGCGGATAGAGAGATTGCGCCTTTTCATAAAACACAAACACCAGGAAGGACCTCCTTGAAAGTCATTGATCTTCATGTCACACACTACCGCTGTTGCCTGCAACCAAATAAAGACTGTAGAGACGCTTCTACCTGCGGTTCTCTGTTCAATAACCCACTGTTCAATATTGTCCTCTAATTGTGGCCATCTTGCCTTGGTCCATTGGAATCTCTTGTCTTCTTTACGTGGTGCTGGGCAGCTTCTTCTTCCCCCATGTTCGTACCACTGATAAATGTTCAAGTCTCTCACAGCTGCTTTATTCCCATGTTGTACTGTGTGACTGATAAGCCTTGAGTTTGAAATTCGTTTTGTTAACATGTCTCCTTCTTCCTCCTTCTTCAAAGCTGACAGATAAATCTGCCTCCCATTTCATTATAGGAAGAGATATTAATCTAGTTTGGACAGTGTCCTGTTTAATTTGGATCCTAATTTGGGGGAGGGGGGGTTGAACTCTAATATTTTGGACAGCATTTTTAACCTTAAATTTATACTGCTATGTATACCATTACTGTGAAGGGATTTGTTTTACACCGTAATATGAATTTGAGGTCATATCGCCCAGCCCTACTATTGTCCTGTATGTGGCTCCATGTTACACCCAATAACATAAATACAAAACTTTTTCTGAAAGCTGACCATAAATCAGACTAATGAGTTTTTTACTTAAAGTTAGCTGTGGAAAAAAATAGTAATTCTTACATTATAATACATATTTAAAACATAATGACAACATCAAGAAATATTAGGTGAACATGAATATGGCTTCAAGTGCAACCCAAAGGTATTAAGAAGTTCCATACTGTGAATAAATTGGGTCTGGTGACTAAGATTTGAGTCACAACAGCCATTTAATTTATTTCTCTGACTTTTTAAAGCTTGGTAAGAACATTTCACTCCCTTTTGACTCACATACCGCACACAAAATATCTCAAAGTGATTTTACAGAGAAGTGTTTGAAAGATGTGCTTAGTTTTTAAACAGAAGTTTCACTTGTTACTTTAAGTGTAAAAAATGTCTCCTTTTCCAATTGAACACAAAGGTCTCGGCCATTCTCCTACCTCCATGAGAGTCTCACGCAGGCTGGGTCTTTTCTCAACGAGCTGCCCATGTTCTTTGAGGAATGTGCACAGAAACAGACTCAAGTTCTGAATGAAATTCTGCTCATCATCCTTCCCGTTGGCATATGCCACTTTGATGTTTGTGTTCAGCGGCAGCATCTAACCAAACAATAAGATACCCTGATTGTTAAAAAGAAAGAGGAAAAAACAGTTAGGTGTACAGTAGTGGAGTCATCATCACAGTACCTGTTTCAGCTGACTCATGGTGAGGGTGAACAGGTTGACAAACTGCTCCTCATACTGGTTGACACTCACTCCAGCAATTTCTGTCAGACATTTCAGTGTCACGTTGCGAAACATAGGCACATTCAAGAACTGAAACAAAAAATTAGACAGGCCTGAGTTAGAGCGCTGGTCAGCAGTGAAAGCTGGGAATCAGTTTTTTGCCAACATGACTTACTTTAAATGGGCTAAATATAAATGTCACACTAATATCTAATATTTTGCCACAAGGCAGCTGTGGCTACAATGTAGCTTACCACCACCAGTGTGTGATTGCCACTGCCCATAATGCATGTCCTATCAGTGTATGAATGTGATTTAAGCACTGAGTAGTATTCATAGAATAATCTATCTATGTTAGCTTTATAGGGAAACATTGAATGAAT
>JAVKLF010000100.1:121821-133618 GCA_034783495.1 Millerichthys robustus
CCTCCATGTCCTTAAAAACAGAACTCCACCAACTGTTTGTTGCTCAGTGCGAGCTACCAGAACTGACAAAGACTCCTAGATGGGTGTCGAAATGTTTTCTAACAATAATTGATCTAAGTCCGGTTGCCTCAGATTTAGGCCTGTTTGCTGTTGCAATGACCCAGATAACTGAGAATTTGCACAGGCATCACAATTTGTATTACATTTGACCACATCTTATCACAGGAAGTTTGTAAGAGTGTCAAAAAAAATGAAACAAACCACACAAGGGGACAACAGTCTTTTGTCTGGAGGATATATACAATTTTGAATTATCAGCTGAATATGACCTATGTACAAGTGAATATAGAAGTTCCAATAAATTATAGGCTACTGATCAAATACCTTCTATGACATAGTAACCTGAAACAACTGCCACAAGACCAGACTGAGCTTCACTCTTTATGACTTAATAATTTTGACTGAAAATACCCTTAACAAAAAACATTTTGTTTTAACTGAGTAAAATAAGTAAGACTGGAGACATGATTTAATACTTTCTTAATTGTTAATATGAAAAAACTTGCACTTAAAATGTGTGGAGATGATTTTTGGCTTAAAAACACCATTTATTTATTTTGGAAGTCAAGGCAAGCTACTAAATGTTAATTGTTAAAGTTTTTGTCAATAAAGGCATTTGTTTGAGAATTGTTTTCTATCTATTTTTATTTTTACCTCCTTCTCGCAGTTCCTGTTGTCTGACTGTCCCATTCCCAAGTACGGCAAGATTCTCTCACGCTCAAAGGAAGCTAAAGGTGCTTTGGTGAGAGGGTTTACCGGCGTTTTCAAAAATGAAGTAACCAGCATGTTTGTCCAGTGAGTGCCAGCCATGTTTTAGTAATAACCCACTGAAGACGTTTACAGAGCATAAAGTTCGGAGAGCAAGCAAAAGCGCTGTAAGTTGGTTTCCAACAAATTTTAAATTTAGTTTCACAACAAATTTGGGGAGGCTGTGACTGAGTCGTTAGGTGAGTCGTCTTCCAATCAGAGTTGGCAGTTCGATTTCACTGCTATTCATGTTGAAGTGTCCTTGGACAAGACGCTGAACCCTCACTGCCTCTGATGTGTGTCACATCAGTGTATGAATGTGACTGAAGCACTGACTAGTCTCCATAGAATGATTTATCTAAATTTGCTTTGTAGAATGCTGTGTGAACGGGTAAATGAGGACAGATTGTAGTGCAAAGCGCTTTGAGTGTCCTGGTTGGATAGAAAAGCGCTATATAAGTGCAGTATATTTACCATTTAACAAAAAAGGTTAGAAAGGAAGTCACACAACGTAACCAGAATTAATATGAAAATTAACCTTTTTGCAGATCCAAACTTCAGTTTTAACATTCAAATTTTGTGGGCTTGCCATAACAATTGAATAGAGGCAGGGAATGCATTGTATTAAAATAGCAAACAGGCTTAAATCAGAGGCAACCGGACGTTAGATTTAAAAAAATTATAAAACGTTTTTTAAAAAGAATTTGCTGTTGCGGTGACTGAGAATTTGCACACACGTTTTAGAATTCAATTCTCCATTCAACTGAATGGTGGCACCTATACCCACCTCACTGCATTGATGAGGGTTGGCCACAATGGTGCGTTGAGTTATTTTTTTTTTATCTGTCTGAAAACTAGGTGTAAATGGTTGTAAATGACAACACCGCGTGTGAGAGTCAACTAAATACATAGTACCCAGGAGGGAAAAATACAGTCATGTCCGGTGACATGATCACACCACTTATTTGATTGATAGATTCTTATATTTGTTTAATTTACACATTTTTAAAACCTCTTTCATAGATGGAAGCAGACTTCATTCTGGCTGTCTCTTCAATTCAAGGGCTTAGAAGGATACTGAAACATTATAAAGTTTTTGCAGGACTTCTTGCGAATCTTGAAAGACCAAGGTAGTCGCAGAACATTAACCATCTCATAAACACCACAATGTTACAAAAATACATTTCCAGAAAACAGAAGAAAAAGGACAAAAGTTGAAAATATCTTCTGGACGAGTTCTTCTTGGTTGAAACGTTTCGACTTTTCTCCAAGACTTTTTCAGTCTGATGGGTTACATGTAAACTCAGCCATAGAATGGATCTTTGCTCCACCCTTCAGAGAAACACTCTATTCATGAATTCAGAGGAGTTGAGTATAATTTTGAAAGTGAATAAATGTCTAAGAGAACTGGATACATCACTGTCCCCTTCTCTACATTCTCTCAAGCAATTGATTCAACAGGTGAAGGAACATCTTCTGTGTCAAGGCATTGGTATTTCTTTCTTTCTTGCTAAACGGTCTATATTATTATAGTCTATTATAAAATAAAGTAGAAATATAACCTAAAATAATAATTTGGAAAATGCAATCTAAAAATATTTTAAAAAATAAGGTCTGAAAGGTTTTTTGGGAAAAAAAAAGTATCTTGAGAAAATGAAATCCGAAAAAAGTGTTTGAAAAAAAAAAATCTAAATAAAGATTACGAACTATAGCTTCATTAAGTTTATAATTTTCCTGCAATTCAGACTTTATGTTTAAGTCTGTGTAAAGTATAAAAAGATGTGTGTTCTGAGATGGTCACACCAATTAAATCAGATTCCAACAGAGGGCACTAGGATGTTTTCCAGGATTTGGAACAAAAACATTTTTTTCTCGTGCTGTCAGCTGATCTTCGGCCCGTTCCACTGGAGGTTAACCAACTTTTTTCAAAAAAGGAGAATAAGAACATTTGGGTAAGTCTGCTTTGATCAATATCCGTGCCTGATTAACTCCAGAAAGGTAACACCACGTTGCTGAAGTTACTGTTATTTTCTCTTTTTAATAATGGTATTTATTTTTATTTCCGATTTATTAATCAGAGATAAGTGACTCAGCAGAACGCGCTGCCGCACTACTCTGTGCTTCAGAGTACTACTGTAGGAGAGGGAGACAACCAACGACAGTCGGTAAATCCCAACTATCTCCTGATAGTAAAACTATTTGGAGTAAAGTGAGTGAGAGTAAGGCAAGTGTTGTCGAACATGTCTTCGTAGTGGCTCCTCTTTGCAAAATTGATAAAGTTCATTCAGGCAGCGATCTCTCGAAAAATGAACTCACGATGTTAGGTTTGGGTGCAGGAGGTGGTGAGGACTCAGGTACGGACAGTACAGAGGGAGACTCGGGGATAAAATAAAACGTAATTTATTTCAACAAAACAAAAGCCGACGTGGCGGCAAACAAAACTAAATACAAACTTACGGAGAAGGAGAACGAGCAGGGTGACGAGCGGGGGACAAGCAAGGTCAGGAACAGGAGGCATGAGACGCAGGGATCCCAGGACACACGGGCAGCAAGGATAAGAACATCCACGGCAAAAGAACAATGAACCAACAAAGTAGAGACACTGAGGGCAAACATTTAAAGGGAGAGGCTGATTAGGAAACAAGACACACCTGGGGCAGAACATGAGGAACAGATGGCACAGCAAAACAATCAGACTCACAGACACAGGGAAAACAGATCATGACATATGAAGCATAATTGGTTAGTTAGCTAGCAGCAAAGTACTGTTAGCGCTATCTGAAGTCGCTGTGCTGTTGGTTTATATAGCACTGGAGCAGCAGGGGGCGGGGGGTTATGCTGAAGGAAGCTGCGTGACGACACAAGGCCACCCTTTAGACACACCCAAAAATCTTGAAACACATACATCTTGAAAGCTAAATTTAATTCTAGAATCACAGTGTAATCATGAATGGTTGGAAGATGTTTTACATGTTTACAATACATTTGTGACATTCATAATGTGTTAAGAAGAAAATTGAAGAATTCCGTTTGCATGATCTTACAAGCAACTATCCTCTGCATGACTAGAAACCTCTGGTAATGTGCACATACTATAACTTTTAAAAAAATATTGAGGCCTAGGAACTCTATCTTAGGGGCCCATACCCTCCTTGATCCTGTCCTGTGCAAAGAGATTGTGCATCCCTATGGTTCAGGTAGAAAAGCCAGGATTGTACTACTTCAATTACAAGTGGTGAACAAACATTAAAATGGAAGATGCATGCAGTTATTTGAGTTTATTGATTATTCTCATATTTAACTTACAAATTAAGGCTTAAGTAAAGACAGTATAAAGATCTACACTCAAAGACCATGACTGAGACTCTACACCAATGCATGAACTTTCTGTGAAGAAATCAAACAACACACAGAAAAAATCTGGAGCATTAAACTATTTTATTTACTTCAGCAAAGTAACGACTACAGTGGAAATCGGAGTAGACTGATGACAACACAGTTCTGTGATCCCTCGCAGAATAATCTGGTCTAAAGTTTGAGATCACAGATCTATCGAGCGTTCACCTGGAACGAGAAAAATTAAAACTGAACAACCCAAATCTGAATGTTATAGAATTATCACAATTAGCAATAGAATTACAAAAAATTTAACTTAATGCAAAAAGGTGTTGCCCCTTACCACATCATCAATCTTGAGGATGCTGCGGACGGTTTCTGTGGCCAGGGTCAGAGCACTGATGGAAACCAGCAGAGGCTGCACCACTAGCTCCTCCAGGATGTTGGAGATTCCTCCCTGTCACACAATATGTGTGGTAAAACAGGTCTTCATACTGACACACCTGTCTGATACATTTCACACACCAATATCCTCCAGCTTCATCAAACATGTGTCACAAATACACATGTGGACAAAATTGTTGCTACCCCTCGGTTAATGAAAGAAAAACCCACAATGGTCACCAAAATAACGAATCTGACAAAGTTAATAATGAACAAAAATTATATGAAAATGAACAAATGAAAGTCAGACATTGCTTTTCAAACATGCTTCAACAGAATTATTTAAAAAAATAAACTCATGAAACCGACCTGGGCAAACATGATGGTACCCTTAACTTAATATTTTGTTGCACAACCTTTTGAGGCAATCACTGCAATCAAACACGTTCTATAACTGTCAATGACACTTCTGCACCTCTCAGTAGGTACTTTGGCCCACTCCTCATGAGCAAACTGGTCCAGTTGTCTCAGGTTTGAAGGGTGCCTTTTCTAGACGGCATGTTTCAGCTCCTTCCAAAGATACTTGATAAGATGAAGGTCAGGGCTCATAGAAGGCCACTTCAGAATAGTCCAGTGTTTTCCTCTTAGTTATTCTCTGGTGTTTTTAGCTGTGTTTTGGGTCATTATCCTGTTGCAAGACCCATGACCTGCGGACTGAGACCAAGCTTTCTGAAACTGGGCTTTTCTCTCTAAAATCCCTTGATAGTCTTGAGATTTCATTATACCCTGCACAGATTCAAGGCACCCTGTGCCAGATGCAGCAAAGCAGATCCAGAACATAACAGCCACATCCATGTTTCACAGTAGGGACAGCGTTCTTTTCTTCATATGCTTAATTTTTTTGTCTGCGAACATAGAGCTGATGTGCCTTGCCAAAAAGTTCATGATTTTGTTTTTTAAAAGAATTCTGCTGAAGCATGTTAGAAAAGCAATGCCTGACTTTTATTTGTTCATTTTCCTAGAATTTTTATTCATTACCTTTGTCAGATTCAAGTTATTTCTGTGACCATTGTGAATTTTTCTTTCATTAACCGAGGGGTACCAACAATTTTGTCTACGTGTGTACAGTAACTAAAATGGATAAATATTGAGACATCGACACAATTTTCATATTTTTGGCTGTAAACACCACCACAATGGATTTGAAATGAAATGAAAAAAGACATGCTTATATAGTACTTACATCCAAACCAGGTGAACAGTGTACAAATACCAACAGTTTGTATGCAGGTGCTGGTCATATAATAGAGCATTGTGAAAAAGTTGATTTTCTTCAGTAATTGTATTGAAAAAGTGAAACTTAAAACATGCCAGTCTTGTCTGTACTGAATGCAAGTAAAATAAAAGTGTTAATTTTAAAAAATTTTGATGATTGTAACCAGGGACAGGATTGGCCACTGGGAGGTTTGGGAGGATTCCCGAATGGTCGTCGTTTCCAAGCCGAAGTGACCAGCTGTCAGAATCTTTATTTTTATACCCCATTATACGTGACAGCAATATATATAGACATAAAGCACAGCATAACAGGCATTGGTTTAGTAAATGTGGGAATGCTACCTAAAAAGTATGTACTTCATTGTTATAGTGTCATCAATGCTGTTGTGTTAAAGAGACTTTAGTTTTCAATAAGCATGCGTAGATTGACACGGAGAGGGTTGATTAGACTCCGGAGGTGGAACACCGACTCTGGGGAGAGATATGGTGTCTTTAGATGCAAAAAGGTAATACAGAACTGGTTCTCGGCATATGATTCCGGCTTCAACCAAAAGAACACAGGCATATTTTTATTCTACAATTTGGTGACATCCCGTCGTGATTGGAAGACCTGGGAAAAGCAGAAAACCATTTGGATTTTTTTCATTTTGACTGCTTATCAAAGAGATTAGATCAAAGGTAATCCATTCTATAGAATGCCACCACAGACAGTTCATTTACGCACACACCACCTACGCGTTCTTCTTTGGGTTTGGGCGGCTCACACATCCTTCTTCGTTGGTGGTGTTCGGCGGACCTCGGGAATTTTTTACGTCCATATTCGACTGTTTTTCTTTCCAGGCAGCAGACTGGGTATCAAAACTAAGAATTAAAAATTTTAAACTTCAAGGATGTTGGGAGAACAAAACATTGACACATTAGTCCTTGTTCCAATCCATACTGCTCAAGCCTAAACAGAGAAAATAACTTTGGACCACTCAGCAGCAGTCCAGACCTTTTTGTCTTTAGCTCAGGCGAGTCGCTTCTGACGCAGTCTCTTGTTCAAAAGTGGCTTGACACAAGGAGTGAGACAACTGAAACCCATGTCTTGCATACATCTTTTCATGATATTCTAATTTTATGACCAGAACCTGTATACGCCTTCCACATTTTAAAAGGACCAAAAGTAATGGGACAAAATGACAACCATAAATCAAACTTACACTTTTTAATACTTGGTTGCAAATCCTTTGCAGTCAATTACAGCTTGAGGTCTGGAATGCATAGACATCACCAGAGGCTGGGACCCTCTAAATAAGCTCTGCAATGCCTCTATTGCAACTGTCAAGTTCCTGCTTGTTCTTGAGGCATTTGCCTCAAGAACAAGCCCTCCAGTTTTGTCAAGAACCATGCTTTGGGGTGACCACTACAACATTATGAGCAGTTCTTTCCTTCTAACATACTCTTCTATTTCCATTACTCTGGTTCAACTTTAAAGTTTTTTATGTTTGGCAAACTCTAATTTGGCCTCCTTATTTGAGGTTCAACATTGGTTTACATCTAGCAGTGAATCCTCTGTTTTCACGCTTGTTAAGTCTTGTCTTGATTGTCGAGTTTAACAAACTTACCACTACCTACACGTACACCTACCGTAGGTAGTGGTAAGCTACCTAGAGGTAACTTACCACTATCAGTGTGTGAATGTGTGACTGACTGAATGTAGTGTAAAGACTTTTGGAGTCAGTAGTAACTTGATAAAGTGCTATACAAGTACAGGCCAGCAGGGTCAGAATAATGGTTGACCATTAGTTTCATCCAAACTGAACCAGGATAAGAATTTCTCCTTAAGAACAAGCTGTGTATCTGGCCAACTGACTTGAGGAGCTTATTCTTCATCTGGTGCTTTTTCTTTTTAACAATGTTCCAAACAGTTGACTGTGCCACTGTTACTTTCCTATGTTTCTGATGGGTTTGCATATTTGTTTCATTTCAAATCAATTGTGGTGGTGTTTACAGCTAAAAATACGAGAATTGTGTCAATATTATAATATTTATAGACCTGATTGTATTTGTATCTGTAAACAGCTTAATACAAAAACACCTCATATAATCAAACAAAAGGAAAATAGTTAAACCTTGCGAACGTTGATGCCGGCCATCTTGTCTCCCTGTGAGTGTCTGTTGCGGAGCTCTGTCACAGTGGAGATGGGGTTCAGACCTGCGTTCTCAGCAAGTGTTGAAGGGATCACCTCCAAGGCATCTGCGTATGCCCGGACACAGTAGGCCTCCATGCCCCCCTGGGCTCGAGAGTACTCTGACAAACGCACAGCCAGCTCTATCTCTGGAGCTCCACCTCCAGCTATTAGAGCCCTGAGGGACAGACAAACAGGAGACATTTACATTTTTTATTCTGCTAATCTCACTAATCCATTATAGGTTAAAAATTACGAAGTAACATGTACAAGAATGCTGCTTGTTTATTCTTTTTACTGATTGTGAAATATTTTCCCACATTTTTTTAAAACACGTGTAAGAATGCTCTCCAACCAAGTTGCTGAAACAACCAGAAGCAAATAAATGGTGAGCTTTCTACAGTTCTGTTCCTCTGTTTGTTACGCTCCTGAAGGAAAAAGCCAGGCAGGAGCGCCTTTGTCAGAGGGTTGCCAATTCTAAGTCAGAGAAAAAAGCTGCAGACTCGACTGACCTCTTCTTGACTAGGCATCGGATGACACACAGTGCATCGTGTATGGAGCGCTCTGCCTCCTCAATCACAAGCTTGTTGGAGCCTCGAACCACAATACTCACAGTCCTTCCAGGGTTGATGCAGCCTGTGATCTGCAACAAACACCAAAAGTATTTTGTTATTATTTGTGAATTACTCAAATAACAGTGTTCCCTAAAATATGCTTCAGCCTGAGTTCTGAACAATGCAGGACTTTTGTACCTTCACTAGTTTACCGGAGCCATCCAGGCTGACCTCCTCTGCCAGCTCCGCTGTCCCAAGCATCTCTGCTGTGAAGTGGTCGATGTGGGCGATAGGTTTGGTACCTATTGTCTAAAAGGGTAACAAAAGCTCCATTTGATAACAAATTTGAGAAGTGCTCTGGTAATTCAAAGCATGGATCTCCTTTAATGACAGTTTAAAGTTAAGATTATCTTCTATTGAGAAATAAGACGTAGCAGTTTTGGTCAAACCTTAAAAAAATGTTATATGCAATATCTTAAGATCTGCTCAGAGTATGTGCTGTGAATGACTCACAGCTACATCAAATCTTCGCTCAATATCTGCAAAACACAGTTATGCCAATTTTTGTGTCAGCTAATGTCAGTTAGCTGTGGTAACCATCTTGAATTGGTGTGACTCTTCAAGGTAATTAGTTGTAGAGGTGCATCTAATGATTGCTTTCTGAATACATCCAGTGGTTTATGAAATATTTTGCTAACAGACATACAGAGTTCACTCAATAGTTATTGCTAAAGTTTTAAATATATATCACAGTATGTGACCTGAATGACAGCTATTACAACAGCAGGTTTTAACACATTTGTAAACTAAACTGAATGAATCATTTTTGTGTTTTAAGGTTGGCTGTGGCAGCCATCTTCAATTGGGTTGGCTCTAGTAGCTAATCAGTTATTTTAGTTTTATTAACTGTCACTTGTGATGTATTTTAAGGTGTTGTGGCAGCCATTTAGAATCTGGTTGACTCCAAAAGATAATTAGCTTTTAAGCGATTTATTAGTTGTTTAATGATTACTTTTTGCAACTTTAATTAAAAGTTGCAATATTATATAATATAATTCTGTTGTTCATATGATAATTTGCTAATAGACACACAGGTATGTATTCCTATCCTTTTTAGGACAGTTCATTGACTCCCATTCATTTCCAGTCATTTCTGCACCCTGACCCTAAACCTAACCACACCGGTACATACCTAACCCTAAATCTAGACTAAACTCAGTTCATACATTAAGTCATAAACCGAACTCCCAACCCAAAAATTGAGTTCCACCATATTAGGACTGGTATTTGGTCCCCATATAGACTACTGGTCTTGACAAAGTAGGTGTGTATACTAGAAATGGTCCTAAAATGGTAACAAATACAAGAAGAGGCACACATACACTATTCCCCACCAAGCTGACTGTGGCAGAGTGGTTAGAATTGTCCTGTAACTGGTGGGTTGCAAGTTAATCCCATTCTTGGGCAAGATACTATCCTGCCTTGCGTGCTGGTCAGAGGGTCCTGAGCACCACCAGAGGGTGGTGCCAGTGCATGGCAGCCTTGTTTCTGTCAAACTGTCCCTGGGCACCTGTGGCTACAATGTAGCTTACCACTATCAGTGTGTGAATGACTGAATGTTGTGTAAAGCATTTTGGAGTCAGTAGTAACTTGATAAAGTGCTATACAAGTACAGGCCAGCAGGGTCAGAATAATGGTTGACCATTAGTTTCATCCAAACTGAAACAGGATAAGAATTTCTCCTAAAGAACAAGCTAAAATTTGGACTGATAAAAGGCAAAAAAGTGGAATGGGTGACACAAAGATACTCACCTTACAGATAAACTCAATGTCCTCCCTCTCAATGTCCTTCACCACCATGATCTTCATTTTGTTGAGGAAGTGTAGAGCGAGGTCACTCAGTGCATCTCTGCCACATGAACATTCATAATAAGTGTGGCACATTGCCTCAGTTTGGTTAAAACTTGACCACAGAAATAACCAGTTCTTCTTGGCTCTGCTACCTGAGAATTGACTTTTGGATGAGAAGCACATTGCAGCCTGCTTTCTTGATCTGTTTCACCAAGTTGAGGATGTAGGCACGCTCCTCCCGCAGCACGCGGTCCATCTGGGCATAGTCTGACACCACAATCTGGTTGTCCATCTGCATACCAGAAACAAGAGAGGCACAACATGAGCCACTAGTCTCAACAACAACATTGAACAGTTCAAACATTGTGCATGCGCACAGCAGATCGGACAGTGAAATCAATGAAGTCTGATAACGTCCGCTCAGGTTCTGCCATATAAAGTAATATATTTTTATAGATATCATATTTAAACAAACTTAAAACAAAAAGTAAGCATCAATGGAAAAATCAGAACATATTGAAGGGGTGACAAAAAATTTACTCCAAAGTCAAATTCTGTTTTTTATCTTTTACTAACTTTTAATGTCCTTAATTTGAACTCATTTAGTTTACTACCCTGTGGAAACCCTGTCTATATGAGCTTTCTTCTTTTAGCTATTCCCTTTTCAGGGGTTGCCAATGATCCATCTCCAAACTATACAACATAGCTGATCCCACTACTCTTACAATTTGCTGCTTCTCGTTTGCCACAAATCTCTCCTGAAACATTTCTTCATCCTGCCTAGACTCTTTTCTTTGCCACACTCCATGTTTTTCTAGTCAACCCGTACATACCTTAAGTCCAACAACTTTGTGACCTCTGCTCTTTGTAACCTCACTCTTCCACCTGCCTCCCTATGATTCTCACTTACACACACCTATTTGTTGTTCTATGGTCATAAGGACTTAACATTGGCTTCCATGCATTAATTGCTCATTTCTACAGGCTAACGCTAACCTCTGGCCCTAAACCTAACCACTCTAGTACATACCGAACTCTAACCTTAACTCAATGCACAGCTTAGTCTTAACCCTGACCCAACAACAGTATTTACCCTGATAGGGACTGGGCTTTTGTCCCCATGAGGCACAGAGGGTACTCACAAGGCTGTGCGTACCGGGAAAATTGTCAAAAATTTTCCCACCAGGTATCAAAGAATGTATACACACACCACTAGCTTTTTCAGGACTTGCATAGACTTCCATTAAATTCTACAGCCTAACCCTGACCCCTTACCTTAAACCTAACTGCACAGGTAGATACCGATTAGAGGTTTTCTTACGGCCACACAGCTGTTCAATCCCAACCCCTTGAGTTCCCTTCGCATTGTGTGTGTGGAAATGCTTTTGCGTTCACAATTAAACATACTCCTGAGTTCTG
>JAVKLF010000100.1:137023-150461 GCA_034783495.1 Millerichthys robustus
CACCTGCCTCATCATGTGTGCACATGCATCACACACTTGTGTCACTCATTTGTATGCATGCTGCATTACACACAACCTTAGTCTGCTTCTGTTGGTTTAATTAATAATTAATTTGTAACTTTTAGTAATTTATTAATTTTTAAAAGAGGCAATAAAAGACTAAAGTGACCGGAATTAGTCTCTGGGAACACAATTTTATATACTTGAAATAAACCAGGTCAACATTCCTGTTAGTCCTCTCTTTTTAAAGGAGCGACAGTGCCTCCTCTGGACTCAACAAACAATGTTTTGATCCTATTTTATGATCCATCCTAACATCACACGTTCTCTGAAATGCAAAATAGAATGACTCCACTGTAACTATAAACATGGTAATGAATGAGGTGTTAATCTCTTTATTTTTTTTAAACGCTCCATTTTATTCTGTTAAAATGATTGCTTTACAGGTTTGTCTTTTCCTGTCATACAAAGTTAACCTCCCCCTTTCCTGCCCGCAGCAAAGCAGAGACCCAAAGGTAAATGCCGCTAACCCAACCAATCTCCACCACGATTGGTTGTGTCTTGCTTAAACCACTCCTCAGGGCAAGTTTTCAAAAAACCCATGGAAAGTTAATTTTGGAAGAGTTTGTCAGAGTGCTGTTAAAGATGTTTAAAGATGTTTTCAGAGTCTATATATTAATCCCTCTTGTAATTTTCATCTAAGTTTTCGACTTTATTTTGTAAAAGTTAGTTTTATTCCAAAACCATAAGTAAAGCCTACAGTTTTATGTGTTAGTCAAACTATTTCTGAGCAAGTTAAGGATCCGTGCTGAGAGGACTCGTTGCAGAAATCTGAGCCCACAAGATCTCAGTAAGACCGATCAGAACCAGCTCTGCATCTGACTCAGGTTGAGGCCAGCTACCCCTATTTGGACCAGAACTATTGGATAAACCTTTTCTTCACTTCACTTCACCTGAGATCCGGGGTGCAACCAGCTTTATTTCTCGGACTCTCTTTTCTAGCCTGAGGAGGAGGACCGGACGGTACCACCAGGAGCTGGGCCATGCGACCCGAAGAGGTAAAACCATTCAACCCATTCTCACTCCCGAATCATCATATATTGATGGTTGGGCAGGGTCCCTCTGCGTCACATGTTGACGCATCGGGTACCCCCTTCACATCAATAATTGATGAGAAGGGTTCTCTCATTGAATGTTGACCGCTCCCTAAGCGTCCAAAACCGACGATCTAAGGACAAATAAGATGAGGAGTTTATTCTATTTTTGAAAAAGGCACACAATTCGTGGATAGCTGATGTATTTGTAGGTTTTTAACATTGTAGATAATTTTGCTTTAGTTTTAAAAGATCCTCCGGTTTTCTGGTTTTCCGGGTGTCATCGTAACATCATGATTATAAATAACGTAATATTCTCTTAATAACCCTAACCGTAACCCCCAATATCTCGTAATATTCTCTGTAATATTATTCTCTGTTCTAATATTATCTTGTCATCTTATCATTGAGAGAACCCTTCTCCTCAATTATTGATGCAAAGGGGGTTCGCGATGCGTCAACATGTGACGCAGAGGGAACCTGCCCAACTGTCAATTTATGACGAGTTGGGAGTGAGAACATGTTGAACCATTACATGCTGGTGAACTTGTGGTCAGTCGTGCTGCAGCCGCTTAAGTTTCCTCAGCGTCAGGATAAGAATTATGATCTACGTTACAACCTTCCTTTTATAATAAAGCTAGAATTTTCCTTTTATAAGTCTTTAGAAATCTCTGCCGAGATTAAACCATAACTTCAAATAAATTTGTCAATTAGCGCTGTTTCCCCATGTACAGTCATGTCATTCATAATAATGATTCATATTTGTCATACCCTGGTGTCAATTTTCTTCTGTTAATAAATGGTATACTGTATGTTGGTATATCAATGTTAATGTAACTTGTCTGTGTTTTTGATGTGAAGCTTTTGAATTACTTGTTCTCGAAAAGAGCTAGTGACTTTCAGAGGTTCACATTAAGTATAAGTAATTCTTCGGACACGTAATACGTAGTGTCCTGTAATGGTACTCTAGGCCAAAAACTAGAGTGGTGCCCCGAAATATTAATAATTATTATTCATATGCATTCCCTACACCTCCCACAGACCAAAAACATGACTATTAGGCTAATTGGTAACTCTAAATTGTCCCTAGGTATTAGTGAGACAGTGAATGGTTCTCTATGTGGCCCTGTGATGGACTTGCAACCTGTCCAGGGTGTATCTCGCCCATTGCACTTTGACTGCTGGATATGGGCACCAGTGACCCCTGTGATCCTGAAAAGAAGAAGCGGGTAAAGATAACTGGTGGATGGATGGTCCTCCGTTGCAAAAGGATAGATTGATCTCTCCAGGTTGGGGGTATGTATCTTGGTGTTTTGTTTACTAGTGAGAGAAGACTTGAGCGTGAGATTGACAGACAAATCAGCATAGCTTCTGCAGTACTGCAGATTCTGGGTTGGCCATATGTGAGGGGGCACTGGTGCCAACTGCCTTCTGGAAAGGGGGTGGTCTGTACTAGGCACCCCCCACCATTTCAACCTCCCCAGTTTGGGGGAAATGCACCTGATAACAACATGCAACAACACAACATTTGAGTGGGCAAATGCAGGCTTGGGGGTCTTTTCACACCCTTATTCTCTGAATTTGAAGCCTGGAGGTGTAACGGGCCATCTGTGTGGTGGGAGGGTGTCTGGGCTGAAGTTGGGTGTTGGCTGGGAACTCTGCTCTCCCCAAGGATGGGGTTTCAGATTTTAGGAGAGTGGGCTCTGAATGGCTGGCTCGACTGAGCTGCGTTGGCCCTATTTCTGGATGGATTGATTCATGGGTCATCAGGGCGAGGATAAAGTGGGGTTGGGGCTGTGATGTGGTCCAGGTGTATGTGGGATGTGTGTGGTAAGTGCAGGTGTGTGTCCAATGGGATCACTATGTTGTTGTGTGAGTGTTCACATGTATGAGTATTGGGTTGAGAAGTGTGACTTTGACTGTGTGTCTGTCTTTGTCTATCTACTGTATCAAGTTCGACTTAGTGTTGCCTCCTCTCCTGGAATATTTCACTTCACCAGTTAGTGTGGAACCCATTCCCCCGTCCACCTCCCTGCCAGCGGTTGGTTTCTTGACCCACTGGGGTGTTGGTGGTTCTTAGTGCCTGGTGCTGGGTGCTTGGGTATTTGCTAGCTCGGTCCTAATGGCAGGTTTGTGGGACCTGGGCATCCTGGCCCTGTCAGGGCCCTGCTGGGGGGAGGTGGGTCCTTGGATCTCGTGTCTCATGGCAGGATCTGCCAAGGTGTGGCTTGCTACCAATGGGTCCCACGGACTTGTCGCATGGGACCCTGGGGGCTTTCGTATTGTGGCTGCTGGGTGATCTCCTTGGGCTCTCCTCTGGCAAGGATAATGCGGCTCTCCCGTTGTTGGTCCTTCTTGGGTTCCTGCGCCCTTGGGGGTTTTCTGGAGGTCCTGGGTTTGGGTCTCTCTGGCATCTGCCTCGTTGTCCTGTGGGGCGGATCTTTGGCTCCTCACAACCACCATTGAGAATTTCTCTAATGGACAAACCCACGATGATTGGATCCAGATGCTTATAGATACATTTCTATACAGTTTGACTATAACTTTAGACGTCACTAAATACATCTTGTGCTAAATAATACCATTTATTCTTTTTTAGTAAATGTTGGTTGTTTATACCCATGATACTGTTTGGTTGGTTTTGCTGTTTTTCATTTTTATATCTCTCTCTGCAGGTGCAGAAGCACAATACAAGGATGCCAATTTATTTTTCTACCTCTCTATTTTTGTATTTTACTATTTGCCTTATCTTTATGAAGGCATAAAGATAAGGCAAAACAGGAAAAGACAAAAATGTCTTTCCTTGTCTTTTTATTCCTTTCTTTCTCTTTTACTTTTCCATTTCTGTGCCACTGAATCAGAAATAATTCCCCCCAAAAAATCTCAGTTTTTTTTACATACATATCAAGAAGAGTATTGTACCAAAAGGAATAATGCTCCCATCGTGAAAGTAAAACCATTGGGATCTCATTGACATTAAGGAATCATTTCTTGGTGCCAGTTTTTAAGACAGGACACTCACACAAAAAAAACCTTGCAGACTCTGTGCTGATTAGAGGGTGACATGGGAGTGGATTTTTACTCCTGTCCTATCCCACTCCAACAGAAAATAATCTTGTCACATCCCAATCCCAGAGCAAAAAATGAAGTTCCTGTCCCGTCCCACTCCTGGTAGGAAGGACTCCCACTCCCATCCTGCTCCCATTAAAAGGACTTCAGTTCTTGTACTGCCCCCATTTTTTCTTCTTCATTTAGTCCTTCGGCAGTACAATAAATTTCATTTCATTCCATTCTTTTTAAACTTACTTTTTGTGCTGCAGTTTTATTTCAAAAGATATGCCAACAGGAACAGTTCGTCTACGGTAATTTAAGGAGGCATTACTTGCCATAATCCAAACAGAAAACCTTCAGTAAAAGGACACAAAACATAAACAATATGTGGCCTGGGGTCCCTATAGTACCTTTCTTGGAGGTCAGTTACAGTAAAAAAATAAAATAAAAAACAGTACTTGGGTCACATTATGTCTACTGTTGTTAAATAAACTCAAACAACATATAAAGCTGCATTTTATGTATTTATTGTGCAATTATTTCCTTTACACAAAGACATTACTTTTATATTTTAATTTCCCTAACGAAAAAAACTGCACCAAGCAAGAGAACCGTCCTCAATGAACAAATGTGCAATTCACATATATGTTCTGTACCTGAGTCTTCAGAAACAAAAAAGTGAACTTGATGCAAATATTAGATAAAAATACAACTGCCATATCAGTCTACTTTCCCTCTCTTCAACACATTTGAACATTTGCCCATCTGCAAGAAAACATGTCCCAAAAACATATTAGGGTTTCCAGAATCTTCACCTTTATCTAACATGCTCTTGCATAATGAGTCCAGGAACTTCATATGTTGCTATGTAGGAACAAAAGTGTGTCTACATTTTCTGGGTTGAGGGTGTAACACCTCACTTCAATCAATTTCCCAGCAACACTGAAACTAAGCTCAGAAGTACCTGTTGCTGGGATTGCTAGCAGCATCTTAGCAACTGGCACAAGCCCACCAGACCTCTCCTGCCAGAAGTTGAGAAGAAACTGGAAGTGTGTAAACTTAAGAGTCACTTATGTGACTAAATCGACTGGTGGCCCCATGACTATTGTATCGCCACTGTCCTCTTCAACAGCAAAAAGGTTATGCATCTCTATGGCACCTGCCCTTAGATGGGTGGTCCTTCCGAAAAACAGAGATTTTAAAGATTATTTCTATTTACGTTCTAGTTCTTGGTAGTCTAACATACTTATTTGTCTAATATAAGTATTACTAATGATACACATTGCCCATTAGGTAATACATACATATGGTTATGTGTGTGTGCGTTTGTGTGAATTTAGGTGTCTAACACAATGAAAAAAAGACAACATTGCCACTACATTTTAAACTGATCTGCTAGTGCTTTGTTGATGCTAGTGTTATTCACCCTCTTTCTCCACATGGCCTCTCACTCTCTCCTCTGTTCCTGCTGCCAGGGTGTTAATGATCTCCTCATACTCCTGAATGTAAAGAGTTTGCCTCAAGAAACTTCTCAGGCTAGAAAAGAGAACTGTGGTTACCTTACAGTACAGACGGATTTTGAATTTCAACTTCACTGCCTGGGCTTACTTCCCTTTCAGCCAGGAGAGGAGTTAAATCACATTATGACACATGCAATGACATTATGACAATAATATTATGACATCATTATTATGGGGCATAGAAGTTCTCAAGCAGACAGGCACTGTGCTTGTGTTTAGGCATGGAGAAGTTTTAAATTTAAATTTACACTGTTTCTCTTAGACAACATCAGACTCACGTTTTTTCTTATCTTAATCCCTGTTATTGGATAGGGCCATGCTCATTTTAGCTTCTTGAATGACCAACAATTTATGATGTTTGTTCAAAGTCACTGTCCAAATAAGGTAATTATAAAATGCACACAATTGATATAATTTTATCTAAGAATCAGTTTTGCATCAGATAAAAAAGAGCAAACCAGTATAGAATGGTGAGACATGGTTTGTAATGAAGATTTGGGGGCCTGGAGGATCTTACTTTTGTATTGAATTTTAATGAGAAACTTCAACTTTACTCATATGTCTGTTGATCAATTTAGACTTTAGAAAAGTGGTTGAGTTCAAGTTGTGATAATCTGAGGGGTCCAAAATATCTAAAATGAGTCACAACAGCAGAAATTCTGAAATGTATTTGTTTTAATTTAAATTCAAAATAAATACTACCACAGCAATGCAAGTCCACTACTGGATTCTTGCTCTAATGTTTTGGTAAAAAAGAAAACAAACAAGCAAATCATAAAAAATAAAAAAAATAAAGAGACTTCAGTTGATGCAGTCGTCATCATCTCACTTAGCTTTTCAAAACGTGCCTTTTTTAAACAACATACATACAACCCTGCTTGAAATGACAAACACAAATGAAGCAAATGCTGTGGAGAACCTAGAAAACCTGATGATACAGCATTAAAAAAATAACATCCATGATCTTGGTTCAGGCTTATTTTCTTCCAAAGAGATAGAACAGAAAATGACAATGCAGACACTGAATTCCCAGTCAGTTTTTAGAAATCAAGTGTTTTCAGGAACCGTTGTAACACTGGAAAAGCTGCAGTGGGTTTAGCTGATAAAAACCAAAAATAAACAAAACTGATAAGTAGTTGGGTCTCACCCTTAATCCCCTATATTTGTTTATTCCAGTTATGCACTCGTTACTTAATTTGCCTTGTCAGAAGGACAGAACAAACAAAAACCAGGCATTGCAATGCTAATATTCATCAAGAAGTTTAGGGTGACTGCATTACTTTCTGGGGGTACACTCAGTCTTCATCTTTGAATGTCTCACGGCTCAGTATTAATGTCAAAAATTCACTGATGTTCAGCTCAGATGTTAAAAAAGACTGACAGGATAGAAGGAGATTTATCACTATACTCTTCCCCTTGTGTCAGAAGCTGAACCAGTAGAATCTGTGCAGCAGTTTTTTTTATTTAAAGTCAATATATGCCTTCTGTGATTAGACCCTCCTACAAAAAACAAACAATTATGGCGGCTCTTTAGTCATTGATATGTTTGAACCATATTTTCATCACTTTTCATATCAAAATTCAAACATTCTTTTTCAGACTTATCCAGGAACCTGGAAGTTTTTTTTTGCATTGGCAGCGTTCTCTAAGATTTTCTAAGACCTCTGATTGGTTAATCAGACACCATTTTGTTTAGATGTGATCTGCTCAAAAAAGTCATGGCATCAGAGACTTTCGTATTCATTACAGACAGAGTTCCTCAGAATGCAGCAGACATACTGTATTGTAGCTTTTGAAAAAGGTCTCCTAAATGTCAGATAATTCCCTCTACCAAAGACGTTATGTTTTTTTTGGTAGTATTGTTTTGTCTATTTATTTGTCTGTCTGTGCACAAAATTACTCAGAAAGTTATGAATATATTTTGCTAAAATTTTTAGCAAATTTTCAGGCTACAAAGAACAAATGATTCCGGTTCAGTGGTGATCTGAGTAACCATCCGGAGCCAGACAATTTTTAAGGATTCCTTAATAACAGTTTGTCTGGTTACACTGGTAACTATTAGATGTCCGGATGTATTTGAACAATGGATACATATTACTGCATGAGTGTAACATGCCCTAGGGTCATAGTGGATTGTTTTGGGTTCATTTATTTAAAGATACTCAGTATACAATATGAAACATCAATGGTGGGCACAGCAAACCAAAACGCTTCACTATCCTATAAGCTGCTACACAAATTCCATGGCTGTGTCTCAATTCAAGGGTTGCAGTTCATGTAGGGCACATTTGTAGGCTGCTTATGTCACTGTGCCAGTGTAGGCAGTCCAAGATAGTGGGCGCCTAGTCATGCAGCCCATAAAACCCTGAAAACATAGGCTGCATCTGAGTATCCTACATGGCCGACAATATCCCACGATTCATTGCGCTGTCAGCAAGCAAAATAGGAAAATGAATATGGTGGAGGGTTTTTTTCACGGGGGAGTTTGGAAATTCACCATGGATAAAATAATGTTTTTAAATTTATAAATCAGCATCTTGGCTGATTAACTTTTTGCTGCAAAAAGTATTGATACTCGAGCTAAACCCAAATTATTGATTTTTTTTGTATTTATTTACAAGTAAAGATTTTAATTATGCTGAATTTTGTGAAGTTATACTTCCCAAAAAAGACATGTGAATACATGTTTCAACTGAAGGCATGTAGTATAAAACATAACACCACGGTACGAGAGTAGTGTGCAGTCACGCAAACATTTATCATCCAAAGGTAAACCGTCTCATTTCACAGCGATTTGTTTTGATCCTGATGGGACGTATTCAAAAGTTATTAGTGGAATAAAAAATTCACCAGTATTTATATCGGCAGTCTGTCAATTCATACTGAAGTTAATTCAAATGCTAAACTGCCTAACAAAAGGTTAGTTCTGCTCTTAGTGGAGAAGAGGACCTGTACATTGGAAATCAAACATAAATAAGGTTATAATGAAACAGAGGTGGTGTAGTCTGAAACAGGTTATGCCAGTAGATTTACAGAAACAATGAATTCTGAAATGCCAGATTACACTCATTGTAAACAAAGCACTTGGCTGTCTCTACTGATTGGAAGCTTGAGTCACTTGATTAGCCTACATTTAACTAGCTGTAGTTTGTGTAGGTAAAGAAATACGGTGTAAAATCTCAGAGGAGATACTTAGAAATCGAAAAGTTAATCTGCTGTTAACGCGAAAGAAAAGATAAAGATCAAGATAAACAACCGTCAAGCATAAATATCTAGGATGGGTGGAGCATTATAAAGACAGAGCTCAACATTCAAACACATGCAGCTTTTGTGAAAGTCCTGCTAGATAAGTCTTTTTTTTAACTGCATTATTTACTCAACAAACATGAGGGAAAATACGTACCGGCACATAAACACTGAAAATTTTGCTTACAAATTTTTAGTTTAAGGACACACAGTAGGCAAAAAAGTATTTAATCAGCCACTGATTGTGCTAGTTCTCCTACTTAGAACAGTGGAAGAGGTCTATAATTTTCATCGTAGGTACATTTCAACTATGAGAGACAAACTGAGAAAGAAAATCTAGGAAATCACATCAGTCTTTAATCGCTCACAAACAAGCAAAATGTTTGGCCCTCACAAACATGTAACTTCTTTTTTTAAGAAGCTCTTCTGACCTTCATTTGTTACCTGTATAAATGGCACTTGCTTGAACTCATTATCTCTATAAAAGACATCTATCTACAGCCTCAAACAGTCAGACTCCAAACTCAACTATGGCCAAGACCACAGAGCTGTCGAAGGACACCAAGAAGAAGTTTGTAGACTTGCACCAGGCTGGGAAGAGTGAATCTACAATATGCAAACAAGTTGGTGTGAATGAATCAACTGTGGGAACAATCGTAAGAACATGGAAGACATACAAGGCCATTGATAATCTCCCTTGATCTGGGGCCCCATGCAAGATCTATTCTTGTGAGGTCAAAATGATCATGAGAATGGTGAGCAAAAATCCCAGAACTACATGGAAGGACCTGATGAATGACCTGTAAAAAAATGGGGCAAAAGAAAAAAGGTTACCATCAGTAACACACTATGCCATGAGGGACTAAAATCTTGCAGTGCCAGGTGTGTCCCTCTGCTTAATCCAGTACATGACCAAACTTGTCTGAAGTTTGGCAGTGAGCATATGAATGCAAAAGATATCATGTGGTCAGATGACAACAAAATAGAACTTTTTGGCAAAAACCGAACTTGTTGCGTTTGGAGGAAAAAGAATGTTGAGTTGCATCCCAACAACACCATATCTACAATGAGGCATGGGGAAGGAAACATCATGCTTTGGGGCTATTTTTCTGCAAAGGGGACAGGATGACTGATCCGTGTTAAGGGAAGAATGAACAGGGCCATGTATAGCAAGATTTTAAGCCAAAACCTTCTTCCATCAGTGAGAGCATTGAAGAACCGTGGCAGGGCCTTTCAGCATGACAATGATCCCAAACACACTGCTTGGGCAACGAAGGAGTGGGTCCGTAGAAACATTTCAAGGCCTTGGAGTGGCGTAGCCAGTCTCCAGATGTCAACCCCAATAGAGGATTCGTGGAGGGAATTGAAAGTCCATGGTGCCAGCAACAGACCCAAAACATCCCTGCTCTTGTTGAGATCTGCATAGAGGAATGGACCAAAATACCAGCTACAGTGTGTGCAAACCTGGTGAAGACTTACAGGAAATGTATGACCTCTGTTATTGCCAACAAAGATTATGCTATAAAGTATTAAGTTGAAATTCTGTTATTGACCAAAAACTTACTTTACATCATAATTTACAAAACAATTCTTCAAAAATCGTACAATGTGATTTCCAGGATTTTCCCCACCTCATTTGGTTTCTCATAGTTGAAGTGTACCTTTGATGAAAATTAGACTTTTCTCATCTTTATAAGTAGGAGAACTTTGCACAATCAGTGGCTGACTAAATTATTTTTGCCCCACTGTACTATTGATAAGAAAGCATATTGCCTAGATTTTGTTTTGTACTTTGTTGTTCTGTTGTTGGTCTTCATGACTTTGTAGTGAGTATCTTTAAAACCATAACCAGCATGATCAGACAAAAATGTGTAAAAACAGTATGAAAATCAACAGTTAGTGCCAAAGTATTATGTGAAAAAATTCAAGTTGTATTATTTATTTTTTTATATCTCATATTGACTGTAATTTTTAAAAGTAGAGCACTCATCTAAATGGGGTTGACTGTGGGAGGCCTGGTTCTATTTAGGTGTCTAACAATTCAAAGTCTTTACAGATGTATTCTTTCACAAGATGATTCTACTGGTTTTAAAGTTTGCTTTTCAGTTTCTTTTAGAGTAAAAAATACAGAAGCAAAAGCTTCCAAAATTTAGCAGCAATTTGATCGTCTTTAAAAACACTACCCAACGAAAATGCCAAAAATATTACAAACTGTGTGGTAGAAGTAATATATTTTTAAAAAATCAATTTTGTGGATGTGTTTTTTTAAAAACACACAATCTGAACTAGTATTGAAACATCTAACAAATAAGTTTGATGAGAAGCAAAAATGTGTGTGTACTATGATAGCACAGGGTTGACTCCCACAGCCAGTTAACATCCCAGTTCTGAAGCTGTGAGGAAGCAGAGAATGACCCCTGCTGGTTGGTGGAGAGCTGAAATGAAGGTTGTGCTCTGGGTGCCTGAGTGAGCTTGTGCGCCTTGTCACAGTTTAGTTTCAAAATAAACAACCTCAAAAGTTACTGTGTATGAAAAAAAAAGAAAATGCCATACTGCAGCGATGAAGAAATTAATCCATTGTCAATTTCTGCCTGTTTTTTTTAATATTTGGCTGATTTTTATTGTTGTGGGATTGTGAAATGTGTGCAACCACATCACACGTACAAAGCATAAATGTTTCCCATTTTTGTATTTTTTTAAGAGTGACCATTATCCTCAGCTGTGACTGACCCAAAACATTTCTGCTTTCTCCCTCAAAATATGAAACATTTGCAAACACAAGGCACCATTTTTGGTTTTTGTTCCCTAACGCAGCTCTTCAAAACCAAGTCTGAAAAGTCAAAGAAAAAAAAATTTAAATGGCAAAAACCACAAACAAAAAAGATTAACACAACCTGGGTCAACACCTAATGCTGACAGAAAAAAAACCATAAATAAAAACAAAGCTTCTGCAGTAAGTAGCGCTAAAAATATTGGAGACTTCTTTTTTTTTAGTGTGGGGAGACCAATTTCAGTCTAGCCCACTGTGCAAAAACCTCTTTTAATGTCCCTACAAAGACGCCCCTCCCACCTGCATGGAGAAAAAGAGGGGAGACTAGTATGTTTTTATAGAATGGCTACGTGTTTTCCTCGAAATGGCCACGTATGGAATGATCCAGTGGGGGCTGAGCTCATTCACGCCCACTGGCTGAGTAGGAGAATTGTGGGAAATGAGGCCTTCGCTCGTTGTCTGCTGCGTCCATCCCATCCTCGTCAACTGAAAAAACAGAAGTTAGAGGCAAACATTAGCTGGCTCAGATTTTTCTGTTCTATTGATGTCTAGACTCAATGTTGTATGACCTTTTAGCTTCTTTCACAAGGTACATTTGTCTTTATACTGCTTTAAGTGGACTTGTTGTAATATTAGTTTATGTTGTGTTTTTTCAAATGGATAAAACATTTTGAAAAAAAGATGAACAGTCAAATAAGCCAAAAAAAAGCTAAACTAATTATTTATAGCCTTTCCACAGATCCCTCCTTCAAAATGCTCTGACCCACTAAACATTCGGCATCAGGTGGACGTACAAATCATGTCTATATTGCGTCGGTTGGTTGATGACCTAATTTAGACGTCGTTTAGATGTGGAGCAAAGTATGGCCTTGCCTCGCCTTTTAGCTTGCGTGTGCTAACCAGCAACAACATTGGCGGAGCTTCCGTGTTTCAGCAGCTCTAATTACTTTGGATTTTCTAGAATTCCTCAGTGTGGCATAAGTATTAAAATAACTGTCCTGGTGCATCTCAATAATCCAGGTATAGAAAAAAAAGTTGAGTAGGTCCTCAGGACGGGTTCTTTTTTGTTGAAACAGTTTGTCTCTTCTCCCAGAGACTTCTTCAGTTTGAGAAGTTACAGCTAAACTCAGCCTTACAACAAGTGGCTTTTACAGTAAAGTAATTACAGGTTAATTTATGTGTTTTAAAGAAGACTTTGTGAGTGTGTTCACACAACATTTTGTTTTGATTTTATTTTTAGGATCTCAAAATGGTACAACCTCTTCAGCTGTCCAAATAGAGGAGATGGAAACCATGAAGGATTTTGAGAGAAGAGAAGCACCTATGTGACTCAGAAGCTTTCCAGGTTCCAGGTCCAAGTCTGGGACAAATTATGAGCCTAACATAATATAGTGAAATTAAACACTGTTACGTTCTCTTAGGAGTGTTGGTCAATTTTGACATGTTTTTATTCCAACAGGTGTTGCAAATTTTCAGAATTGATGGGAAGAACACCAAGGCCTGAGTCCACAAAGTTCTTGATAGATATGTATCTATTCATGCCCCTTTTCTCCACAATATTCCCCCCATTAATGTAGTAAAACAGTATCCTTCATATACTGATTCATAAATGTAATTTATTCTTCAGGCTTTTCACCACTCCACTGATGGTCCTGTTTAATATATGTTCTATGTTCTGTTTTTATATTTTATATTTTATATCTTTTATTGTTGTGTTGATTTTGTTGTAAAGCACTTTGTGATTTTATATCTGTGAA
>JAVKLF010000100.1:178431-193795 GCA_034783495.1 Millerichthys robustus
GTGGTGTGGGGTGGAACCGGGTCGGTGGAAAAGCGTCTAAAGAGACTTTCTTTCCCTGTTTGTCTGTTTCTCTCATCTTAAAGTAACCAACAGAACCCTTTGGATTAAATAATGCTCTGATTGTTTAATTTTGATCTCTCTCTCTGTAGGAATACCAGTGGACTTTGGCCTCAACTCAAACAAGTCCTGACTGTTTAATGTTTTAATTTTTATTCAAATGACCTAACAGGTTTTCCTGAAGTCCAGAGAAATTGACGCTGTTGTAAATACAAACATGCTTGATGAATGACAAAAAGTATGTTTAATGTCTTTAATTTTGTATGATGTTCCTATTTTATTCTTTTATCCATTTAAATTGATCAGTTTGTACGTGTGTGTATGTTGCTGTGACATCAACTTAACCCCCCTCTGTAACTCAAAGGGCCCGCCTTTGACCAGCCCATCTCTCTCCATGATTGGCCGAGCCACCGGACAGAGTTTTCAAGAGTCGAGGCAAATTTGAATTTCACCTGTTTTTAGTTGTTTGTGAGATTTTGAAGGTAGTGTAGAAAAATAATAGAAGTAGTTGATGTGTTCTTTAGTTCTTTATAACCAATAATCAAGTAAATGTTGCATGAATATAGATGAGTGATTTAGTAGAAAAACATATAAGGGGATTAAATAGAAAGTGTTTGGATTACATAGAAAGTGTTTGCTTAAGTTAGTACAATATTATTTAAAGTTAGTGTTGATCAAGATTGTATAATGTCATTTAAAGTTAACAAAGTCAGAGGCTACAGGCGAAAACATGCATGTCTGAAGGCAGAAAAGCAGTCTGCCCTTCAGTGATGTCAAACAGAGGCGGCAAAAGTCCTGTGAAATACCTTCAGGACGACTACAGCGTTGTCAGAGCAAAAGCGGCTACTCTTGTGATCTGCCCTTCAGCGCCTACATCCAGCTGTCAGCCAAGAAGCTTCCAAAAAAGGAGGAAAGGACGGACTTCCACCGGAGCAGGCCAACCCCGAGAGGCGGGCAAAGGCGGGGCATCAGTACTATATAACAGGCAGTCTCGCCCCTTTTTAGTCAGTCAATGCGGACCGGGGGCGCCTTGACTCAAGGTTTATTGGTATTGTCTGCTTTTGGGGCACAAAATAAACCTTTTCTTAACTTGCAACGAAGCCTAGAACTCTCTTATTTTTGAGCAACACTTTGGTGTTTTTTTGCATCATTGCTTGATTCAAGGTGATTGTACTTTGACAAATCAAAAGGTAAAAGGTTTTTTGAACAAGTGTTCTCAGAAATAATACACAACAGTAGTTTGCAGAAAAATGAAAGATTGAGAAATGAAGAACCAGAACAAGATGAAGATTAAGAACCAGATTTTGAGATTCAGAAGAGTTTCATAAAATATTCACAAAATGTAGAACTTATCATAGTTCCGTATGGAGGAGTTATGGCGTTTTTATGTTTTTCTTTATTTTGCAAAAGTTTGTTATATTATTTTTGTAACTAAGAAGTACAGCCTGCAGCTCATGTCAGTCAAACTAAATTTTGAACGATTTAAGGAACCCATGCTGAGAAGAGCCACTGCACAGAACCGAACCATGAATTCAGGAGACCCGTTCCAGCTTTGAAACCAGCCTTCCCTTTACTGCAACCCAGCCAAAACCAGTTACCACCTTGGACCGGATTTTGTGGACTTGAAGTCGCCTACGTACTGAGGACCGAGGCCCGCCAAGTTTTGCCACTCAGACCCACAGGCACCCCCCCGCTGTCGGTACCAATCGGAACTGGACCCAAGACCTGGGTAAGGCAGAACCTTTAAGCCAGTGAACACGTGGTCTGAGCGCTGTAGCAGCGTAGCTTCCCTCTGAGTAAGCCTTAGAATTAGAACTTAGCCAAGTAACTTTGCTATTACAATAAAGTTGTCATTCCCTTTTATTTTTGTTTTTATTTTATTTTATTTGTTTTTCCCTGCCGAAACTAAACCACAACTACAAGATAAATCTGTAATTTAACGCTGTTTTTCAATACGGTCATGTCACTCATATCCATAATCTCATATTTGTCATAATCTGGTGTCTATTTATTCTGTAAATAAACACTATACGTCATTATATCAACCATAACACAACTTGTTGTCTGTCTTGATGGGAAAGTTGAAATTACTTCGTCTTTAAAAGATCTTACGACTTCAGAGATTTTATAGCAATTACAATTATTTACGGACATATCAATATTGTCCAGTTACGGCGCTCTGAGCCGAATAAATCAGAGTGGTGCCCCAAATATTAATTATTAATAAGCATATTTCATAAGTAGAATCCTTACACTCTCATTGCAGGCCCTTGTATTCTGTTCAAGTGAAATTTGAAATAAGTACAAAATTACAAATACGTGGATAAAATGTACTCATAAGATTCTAAACATTATTAGAAAAAGTATTAGGGTCCTCAATTGATATCCAGGGCCATAAGAATCTTTGATATAATAAATTGTCTAACGAGGCAACATCATCCAGGGTTTCAAGACGATTTAATTTTTATTGACGACTTGTTTGAAGGGGAGATTCTGAAATCATTTGGTCAGACCCAGGAGAAGCATGAGTTGATTTCAAATTACTTTTATAGGTTTTTGCAGTTGAGAAGTTACCTGGTTGTCCTTTAAAGAATGGTCACTTATATACGTGACCATTCGACCTACTGATTTTAAAATGTTCTTCATGAAGGCTACTAAAGAAAGAAAATGTGATAAGATGGTGTCAAATCTATATAATTGTTGGCAGTCACATAAATCAAGAGGCTCTCCTGGGATAAAAAAAGGTAGGAACTAGAAATTAATGTTATGATGGATGAATGAAAGTAGGAGTTAGTGTGTTAAAATGGACACAAATTGACTAGTAGCCCAAAGTGGAAAAATTTTATTGTAAAGTGAATGTCAAATATTTCAGAACATCATGTATTGTTTAAAAATTGGACAAAACTATTTTGGAGACATGGTGAACAAGCTGGAGATTATACACATATCTTTATTTTATATATTTATGTTGAATGGAACCCACTTGTCTTTGTTCTTAAAAGTGCCCTCGAATGATTTGTTAAGCACAGAAATATTGTACCTGCTTGAAAATTTTGTATTGGTGGCAAAACAAAAATGATCACGGTATGTTGATATAAACCTTTACCCACCCACTGTGAATCAATGGAAAAAGACAATTGTGAGGGTTTATACTATGAAGAAAATAACAGCAAAGGTAAACCTATCCATTGACTTATTTAAGAAAAGATGGAACCCATCGATAACATATTTGGAACTGACATTATAGTGTATTAATATTTATCTTAATTCAGTCAACATATTTACATGTAAATATCTAGACATAAGTTAAATGAAGAATATCTCCAACTATTCATTTTTATATTTTTATTTATTAATTCCAACAATTTAACAAGCACCCTTATGAGGACCGAACACATGATGAGCTAAAAGCAGTAAAAGACTGACTAGGTCTCGGTTAATAACCTTTTAATGAATAAATATATTAAAACCCAGAGAGATTTCAACTTGTGCTACAAAAATAAATGAAGGCTCACCTCTCATCAGGACTGTCAACATGAAAAGTCCTCTCAATAACTGTGGTCCACTGCAGACAGCGGATGATGAATGTGTTTGGTTTAGGTCGTTCTGTCTTCATCAGCTGACATTCTGAAAGTGCCACAGAGAGATGTGCCGTGTTACACAGAAATCATGGTTCATGAACAAAGAGAGTTGTGATGGTGCACATGTCATACTTGCTACAGAAAAGTTGTTGAGGGGATAAGCCAGGTCTGAGTCCTGCGGTTTGTCCTTGTAACCGATAAAAGAACCATCTGTCTTCAGCAGGAAGTACCTTGGTCGCCAGTTCTTAATGTACTCACCTACATGAAAAAAACAAATACAAACAAAAAGGTTACAGTCTGATCTTATCACAAAAATTCAACAGATTCTCTTTAGGGGTCACTGCATTTATCTGTTTGTCCAGTTTGAAGGCACCATCAAAAATAACACCCAAATTCCTGACAGCAGGGTTGCTGTATGATGCCATGGGACCAAGATTATTAAGAGATACATTTACCACAGTAAATGATTTCGGTCTTACTTTCATTTAGATTCAAGAAATTCAAATTCAACCAGATTTTTATGTCATTCAGACAGCTCAGGAGTGGTTGGAGTGCAGTCATTTCGTTGGGAAAATAATCTTTGGTAGATGTAATTTAAGGTCAATGCTGGCTTTAAAGACGTATACACTTATTTTAAAGACATTAATATGATGCCTAAATGATGAAATCCTTTAAGACTATTTTCATGTGTTTTAAAACAAATTTGGTGCAATAATTAGCATTTGGGGCAGCAGGATTGTGTGTGAGAGAGAATAAAAACAAACAGTATGTGTGTGATCTGAGGAAACAAGTACAAATTATGCAGTTCAACAGTGTGGCTCACTGCACTGATAAATTTTAGTCTATATTTAATATACAAACGATGTCTGTTCCAGAGAAAAATAGCAATGTCTTGTTTTCTTTAACATGCAAAAATATTTTTATCATTCTATACAAAAGCATTCCAGTTCTGATATGGAACTTTCTAATTTGTTGTGGTAGTAACTGAGGGTTGTTATACTCCCAAGCATACTCATTGAATGAGATCTTTGCCTACAACATCACCATTGCCTCTTGAAGTCAACTATACTCGCCTCTTTCAGTGAGCCCCAGGGCAGCTGTGGCTACAATGTAGCTTACCACCATCAGTGTATGAATGTGTGTGTGAATGGGTGGATGTCTGTAGTGTAAAGCGCTTTGGAGTCCGTTTATACTGGATATTTTACTAAAGTTTCAGATAGACATAACACGCATCAATTTAGTTTAATGTTGAAATGTTGCTTTAGAAGAATACATTTCTTTGTTTATGATGACATCATTGCAATGCTGACGTAAGAGAAACCTCCCAAGGGTTGTGACCAACTAGTGTCATAGGGATGTGTAGATTATATGACTCAATCTCTTTTTGTTTAGTTTCCTCCAGCACTATACTCACCGGCTCAGAAGTGAAATGGTAACTTTAGATCAAAATAAACCTTTAACTGAGAACAAAACTAGGCCACTGCATATGATTCCGGCTTCCAATTAGAACATTTATCCTTCAAATTGGTCCTGCCCGAAGTGATTGGAAGACCTCAAAAAAGTAGAAAACCAATTGGATTTATTTTTGTTTTGACTACTGTCGAAGCAGAGGGACAATGAGAGAATTTTAATACCAAGTCAACTGCTAAAAGCTGAAGACAAGCTTCCAAATGTCTCCCTTTTCTGCAGAGGATTTCTGAGAACTTCTCCAGAAAATGGCAGTATTGGAAATGAAGATTTACTATCTTAAAGAGGTAAATGTTGGAAAGGAGATAACTGCCAGTGATTCAAAATGGTGTGAATCCATTCCTTCAGTGCTGCAGCCAGGTGACCCCACCTCGTGCCCCCGACTATTACACACCAATTAAAACTGCAATCTAGACACTTAGGGCTTTGGGGATTGATATAGCTTCCAGCCAGCAAGACCCTCAATTTTAAACGCATTCTAGGCATGATATACCATCACAAACACACACTTATCCATAAAAAATGTCAGGGGAGGGAACAATTTTGGCCTCACTACACCTGTCTCGGCCCGCCTCTTTGCTGTTCCGGTCAGTCTCGTGGTGGGGCCCTGGCGGCAGTGGGGTGGGCCTGGGTTCACCCATTGGGGGCACGGGTGGGTGGCCAGGTGTCTGTGGGGGCTGGGGGATTACGTGGCCTGACCTTCCAGGGGTTCGATGTGCCCCCCACCGATGGTCTGTGTGGTGAGGGGAGCTACGGCTCCCCCTGCTCCCAGGGGGACTGGTCTCCGGCCTGGCTGGGCCCCCGCTCTGTCCTGCCCTCCTGTGGCCTCCCCACTGGTTTGGGCGTGTAGGCTGTGCGGTGGTCCTCCACTGCCCCCGGCAGGCCCTGGGGGGCTCAGGTTGAGTTGGTGCGGTTGGAGCTGGCCGTCCTCAATGGAGGATGGGTTGGGGTGGCGTGTCTCTGCCTCCGTAGGGCCCTGGCTTCCCTCTCCTTGTGTGCATTGGTTTTCTCTGCCCTGGGGCTGTGCAGGCTCTTGGTGGGTGTGCTGTCTGGCTAGGGCGTCATGGCCGAGGTGGGTGAGCTTCGGTGGGTCTAGATCTCCCTGGGCTTTCTGTTGCATCTCCTCTGATCGGGAGTTGCTTTTCTTGCATTCCTCTTCTGTTTCTGCCTTGATGTCCTTGTTGTGGTCTTTCTGCAGTGTGGGTGTGTCCGGTCCGCCGTGGCTTTGGGATTGTTGAGCCCTCTGCTGGGCTGACCCGTGTGTATGATCACCTGCCCCATCATGTGTGCACACGTATCACACATTTGTATGCATGCTGTATTACTCACAACTTAAGTTTAAATATTTGTGGTTCTTGTTGATCTGTTTCTGCTGATATATTGAACAATTATTTTTGTAAGTTTTGATGTACTTTGTATACTGACTCAACTCTCAGTTTCTATTACAGTTGTTGTTGTTTTGTATCTGTTCAACCGCCTCCCCCACTTCTGTTCTTTCCTTTTGTGTCCCCCCTCAGCCATCACTGTCCAGTAACTTCAAACAATAAGGGCATCAACGGGAAGATTATTTCAAATCCCTCCTGTTGTAGAGGAAAACTGTCAAGGCATTGGAAAAAGCTATCAGTTTATTCTTACTGAATGCATGTATACCAGACAGGACAGTTAAAAAAAAGAAAAAAAGGACAGATGTTTAATTGTGAACAATATTCAGTAAACACTGAACAATGCTCAATCAGAAGGGGGAAAAAACTATGTTCAGTGTTCTTATTTTTTTTCTGATTGCATAAAAATAAACATATTTTTTAGATTTTATGAATATAATGCATGTTGTGCTCCTAATACTATTCTTTAAAATTCTAATTTCTGGAAGAATTTTTTTTTTATTTATTGCCATATATCGCCTTGCTTACAGTATTGCAATATATCAAGATATATTGTATCGTGACCCCCTGTATTGTGATACGTATTGTATCATCAAAATATTGCCAATACACAGTTCTAACACAAAATACAGTATTTTGTAAAGTATTTGTATGTTACAAATACACAAAACAAACTGATTGTTAATTACATCAGCAGAAACATATCAAAAAAGGCCACAGGCATTAAAACTTAAGTTGTGAGTAACAGAGCATGCATATGTGTGCAATACGCACACAGAAATATTGAGGCAAGTCATCATACACACGTGTTTAATAATGACCTAGGCGTGGGCATAGGCATGCATCCATGCACATGTGTGGAAAAGGGACAGAATTTTATTTAACGGTTATGGTAGATAGTACCACTGGGGCACCAACAGCCCCCCAGCGGCAACAAGCGAGCATAGTCAGCCTAACAGAGGACCCAACAATCTCAGAATCATGGCAGACCCACTCAAGAGAAATCACCACAAGGACGTGAAGGGAAAGACAGAGGAGGAACCCAGGAGAAGTAACTCCCGACCAGAGAAGACACAACGGGAAGTCCAGGGAGATCCAGACCCATCAAAGCCCGCCCACCCAGATGGTTCAATAAATAAGGCACAAAAGGAGAGACTGAGCGGGCATACATGCTTTGTGACTCACAGAAAATTAAAGCTAGAGGAGGTTTGTTCCTTGTTTATATGTTCTCACTCATGCGCTTGGTGAACAATATAGTGTTTTAATCCAGGAATAGAATTTATTTCCAAAACCAAACATTTGTAATTTTGAAATTTCCAGTTTACTCAATTGAATGCTTTTTCTGCATCCAGTGAAGGGATTATTCCTTCTTTATTGTTTATACTGGAATAATTTATTAATGTCCGTGTAAAGTGAATTCTTCAATTTTCCTCTAAACATGTTACAAATGTCATAAATATATTATTGTTAACGTGTAAAAAGTCTCACAACTATTTATGATTGCATTGTGGTGCTAGAAAGAAATTCTCATTTCAAGAAACTACACTCAAGATGGCTGCAGGTAGACAATTTTAAGATCTGTCCAGGGACAACAGATGAAAAATAACCTTTTGGCTAATTCTTTTGCATTTACAGTAATGTTAATTAATGTACACTGTCCCTGTCAAATAAACTATTAAGAAAAATAAAATTAAAAAAGACACCTGTCTCTCAGGATTTTATGGGATGTCTCTAAAATGCGGTCCAGACTCGTCATGCAGCTTCCTTCAGTATAACCCTGCCACCTGCTGCTCCAGCAGTATAAAAACTAACAGCACTGCAACTTCAGACAGCTCTAACAGTAGTTTGCTGCTAGCTAGCTAACCAATTATGCTTCAAAAAGAGATCGCAGCCTAAAAAAACTATTGATTTCGTAAAGAGGAGCCACTATGGAGACATGACCAACAACACTCGCCTTTGCAGCACTCACTTTACTCCAGATAGTGTCTTTTTTCACCTGTCTTGTCCGGCATATATGTATTCAGTGAGATTAAACAGAAATTGTTTTTAATGCCTTGACAGTTTTACTCTACAACAGGAGGATTTGAGACAATCCTCCCATTAATGCCTTTATTGTTTGAGGTCAACGGACAGCGAAGGCTGAGGGAGACACAAAAGGAAAGGATAGAAGGGGGAGAGGGGAATGGACAGGTACAAAACAACAACAACAGTAACAGAAACCAATAGTCAGTATACAAAAAACATTATAAAAACTAATGAATTACTGCAAGTTACAAATAAATTATTAATTATATCAGCAGAAGCAGATCGACAAGAGCCACAAATATTGAAACTTAAGTTGTGTGCAATACAGCATGCATACAAAAGAGTGTCACAAGTGTGTGATACATGTGTACACATGATGAGGCAGTGATTATACACCCGTGTTTACTGATGATCGGATGTGGACATGGATTCATGTTTATGTATGGGAGAAGGACAGATGTTTCATGTTTATTTTATGTGGGTAGTACCACCAGAGTCATACTTCCCCACCAGCGACATCAAGCGAGTAGAGTCCAACGAACCCGAAGCCACGGCGGATCGGATACACCCACACAACAGAGAAATCACAACAAGAATCCAGAGGCAGAAACAGAGGCGGGACACAGGGACGCCAACTCCTGGCCAGAGGAGACGCAACAGGAAACCCAGGGAGATCTAGACCTACCCAAGCCCGCCCCCCACAGCCAAGGAGTCCCAGCCGAACAGCCCACCCACCAGGCCCCCGCACAGCCCCAGGCCCGAGAAACCCAATGCACACCAGGGGATACTCTAGATAGTTTACTGACGACCAGGCGAAGCCTTCCCCGGCAGAGTTACACTGAGGTAGCGCATCAGCACGTTCTGCTAAGTCACTCATCTCTGACTAATAAGTCCGAAATAAAATAAATACCATTATCAGAACAAGGAGAAAATACCAGTAATTTAAACAGAGTCTGTGAGTTTTCTTTTGTTCTGAGTGCTTGAGCTCTCTAGGTCCGGAGATGATTGCCACCAGCTGCGCCTTTCCAGCAGGTGCAGCTCATCAGCACCGGAGAGAGCCGGCATAAATGGAGCGGAGGCCAGTCATTCATCGCCAGATTGTTACCTCTAACGATCATGGATTGGGTGGATTTCGAGGCAGGCTAGAAGTGTACCATCTACATGGTACCCTTCTAGCCTGCCTCAAAATCTTGAAGTTAGATTGTGTGTTTATGATCGCTGTCTTTACAGTACACAACAACTTACCTGTGATTCACCTACCTGTTACTCGAGCCTGTCGCCGACGAAGCTCCTATGCTTCCGCCTTCCTCAACTCGCTCCAGATGCCTTGTCACCATGACTGGTACCGCTCCCTGCAGCTCAAACTGTCCGCTCCTCGTCCTGGCAATTACTCATAGTCAGCCCGTCTGCTCGCAGCCTCAACCGCTCTGCTAACTCACAGCTCTGTCTTTGCTTCCTCCTTGCTCCAGCCTGCCACACCTCCGTTAGCTCCACCACTCTCAAAACCAACCTGTCTCCAAACTCCACCTGGACTTTTACATGTTCTCCTCCACAAACCTCCAGAACTCCAGCAGTGTGCACTTGTCCCCAATACCCTTTCCCCTTAATAAACATCTCTTCTTGTTGCCTGTGCAAATTCTCAGTTGTCCAGGTCATCACAACAGCAAACAGGCTTAAATTGGAGGCAACCGGACTTAGATCAATTCTTATTCGAAGACTTTTTGACACCCATCCGGGAGTCTTTGTCAGTTCTGGTAGCTTGCACTGAGTAACAAGCAGTTGGTGAAGTTCTGTTTTTAAGGACATGGAGGCCCAGCCTCCTGAGCGCATTCAAATTCAGATGCAGTTTAGTGACCCAACCTGTTGCTGTCGATCTCTTCTTGTTCGTTCTGCCTCCTGAGCATTGTTCTGCATCTTGGTCAACAAACTAAAATCCATAACAAGTTTTGGCAATGTGGCGTTACATTTCTGCAGTTAATCAGGCGCGGATATTGATAGAAGCAGACTTACCCAAACGCTCTTTTGTTTTACTTTTTTTTCTTTTGTTTATCCTCGGTGGAACAAGCCATAGATCAGTTGACAGAACAAGAAAAAAATGTTTTTTGTCCGACTCCTGGAAAATGTCCTGGTGCTGTGTTGGAATCTGATTAACAATAAATTCAATATCACTATATTTCCCAGCATACGGCAACGTAGGCGTGGTTTTAGAGCCTCCAGTGAACACGCCCCAGCATCTCAGGACAGATAAAGCTGATGTTTTTTCATTATTTTTGAAGCCTAATTTTATACACTTTGCTGTGTTTTTAATCAGTCGAATATGGATGGGTGATTAATAACACATTTTTCGGTAGAGTGACAAACTCTGAACACACATTTTTGTATAGTTTACTCTCTCTTTAAAATAAGTAGTCTGAGTGTGTTATTAGAGGATTGGCGACCTTTAATGAATACAATTTAATCTGGACAGTTATGGACAGACTATCCCCATTGTCCTCATGCTCTGCATTCCTCCAAGGAAGACGTGACAGTGGGATTGAGAAGGTCTGAGAAGTATTCCTTCTACCTCTCGACAACATCACTGGTTGAGGTCAACAGTACCCCACCTTCACTGAAGACGGTGTTAGTAAAGCCCTGTTTTTCTTGCCTCAGCTGCTGTATGGTTTGCCAGAATCTCCTCAAAGCTGATCGAGACTCTTTATCCAAGGCCTCTTTGAGCTCCTACTACATTCAAGCTATTGCCTCAGTAACAACCAGGGCCGCGGCACGCTTGGCATGCCGATACTCTTCAACTGCCCCCAGAGTCCTACAACAACAAGGCCTGAAAGTACTCCTTCAGTTTGACAGCCTCTGTAAACCGGTGTGTCCACAACCGAGTTTGAGGATGGCCACCACGAGAAGCACCGACAACCTTTTGGCCACTGCTCAAGACAGCCGCCTTGACAACTGAGGCACGGAACATGGCCCACTTAGAATTAATATCCTCTGCCTCAGCTGGGATAAGGTTTAAGTTCTATCAGAAGTGTAAGTTGAAGATCTGACAGGTTTTTCGGCCAGGCATTCCCAGCAAACCCTCACAACACATTTGGGTCTACCGGGTCTGTTTGGCAACTTCCCCACCATCTGATCCAACTAACTACCAGGTGTTTAATAACACCTATTTCTGTGGTGTGACAAACTCAGAACACACATTTTTCAATACTTTACACACACTTTAAAGTATAAAGTCTGAGTTTGTCACACCACGGAAATATGTCCTATTAATCACCCAACCAAATTCAAATGCTTAAAAACATAGTTAAGCATATAAAATTAAGTTTCAAAAGTAACTATACAGCACCATCTTTCTCTGTCCTGAGATGCTGGGGTGGTGTCCGCTAGAGGCGCTGAATCCACACCCGCGCGCAGGACCTTTTTTTCCCCAAACTTTATTTAGATCAATGTTTTATTTTTGTGAAGGTTGCCATATGCTCGGAAAAATGGTGATAATAAATTTAGTGCCTATCAGATTCCAACACAGCAGGAGTTTTCCAGAAGTCTGACCAAAAACATTTTTTCCTTGTGCTGTCAGCTGATCTACGGTCTGTTCCACCAGAGGTAAATGAAAGAAAAAAAGAAAAGGAACAACAAAAGAGCGTTTCGAACTTATTAATCAGAGATCAATGACTCAGCAGAATGTGCTGACGCGCTACTCTGTGCTTCAGTGCAACATCCCCGGGGAGGGGGATGTTCGGTACAGCCTCGCGAACCAACCGACTGTCTATAAATCTTAACTATCTCTTGGTCGTTGGTAAAACTATCTGCAGTAAATTGAGCGCTGCAAAGGCGAGTATTGTTGGTCATCTTAAGAGACTGTATTTCCTTGTTTATAATGACATTATTGAAATGCTGACATAAGAGAGACCTCTCAAGGGGTGTGACCAAGTTTTCCACTAAGCTACACCTGCTCCAGGAGAGAAATGGTATCTTTAGATCAAAATAAACCTTTAACTGAGAACAGAACTGGGTCTCTGCATCTCATTCCAACTTCCAATAAAACATTTATCCTTTATTCGTAAAATATTTTAGATGAGACATGCTTACGAAGCGGATTTCAAACTCAAGCCTATCAGACATGGGAACATGGGAACAGACACATTCACCAAATCAGGAAGGCAACACCGGGCGATTTACGCCACTATCTGCCTACGAATCGTGGATGCCTTGGCTCAGGTACCGGTCTCAAGTGTCAGTCGAGTTTTCATGAAGGCTGGACTAATCATGGAACAATTAAATAACAGCAACTAGACTGACTTGGATGATGACAGGAAGGATTCGGACATGCTTGATGCTGAAATCGCCCAGCTGTTTAACTCGGACACTGAGGAGGAAGACTGGTTGATTTATGGAAGAGTTATGAACTGAAAATATGAGTGTATTGTTTTGTATTTTATGTGTAACAACTAAACAATGTTGAGAGTTATTGTGAATTATGGTAGTTAAATAAAGTTTGATTAAGGACATGACTGTTTTGTTTAGCTTAATGTGCCTTAAATCGTAATAGGAGGTACTTTATATATGAAATTAGACCCATTCAATGATATCACGCCTTATAATCCGGTGCGCTTTATGTATGAAAATAGAGGAAAATAGAGCCGTTCATTGATACTGCGCCTTATAATCTGGTGCGCTTTATGGTCCGAAAGATACAGTAGTTGAAAAACTGGAAAGGCAACATCTGACATGTATTTCTTTAAGGAATGGACCTTTAATTTGCTAGCATTACACCAGCTGATAATTTACATACTAACAAATGTGGTATGCACACTAGATTGTTTTAGAATACTGAAAAGATGGAGGCTTTCGCTAAAGAGTTAAAAAGAAGCTGATTAAAACCATCTCACCTCTTTTTTGGACCCAGCCTTCCTTGATGACATTCTGGTCACTCATTGTGGTTTCTTCTCACGACAGGTTCTCCCAGTGTGGTGAGTGTTATGAGGCAGTGGGACACTGGGTTTTTCTTTTTTCCTTACTTTCTACACCTTTAACCTCAGCTGACCTGCTCTCTAAATAAGAAGTGGGATCTTCTGTATTTTTAATCTTTTCCTTAATTTTTCCTTCAACTGTCACTTTCTCTTTTCCTCCTTTCACTGTTCCAACCCAATATCCTCTTGCTGTCTACAGTCTTCTCTTACTTGCTTCCTTCCTCTTTCCCTCTCGAGCCTTCGTTTACAGCGCCCTTCACTCTCTTATTCTCTCAAACTTCTTCTTAACCTTCTGTGCTCAGGCGTTCCAGGGGTGAGTAGGTCTGGAAGGAAACAGAGGCAGAGAAACAAAAAAATCAATAGATGTTTCCCAAATAGAGCAAATGCAACTGGTGAGCACTCATTGTTTTGAATCCTAATACACTTCCAGCCTCCTTAACTCCTTCTAGCTTTTAACTTTTCCTTGTGGCTCTCTTATTGACCGACTCCTACATTTCTTTCCCTGTCAAGTCTTTCACAAACCTCCTTTTCTTGTCTTTTATCAGTTTTTCTAGATATTCCTTCCTTCTGCTCTCCTCCTCTCCTCTTCATCATCTCTCTCTTTCTCCTTCCCCCTCCACCAATTTCAACTTTTTAACGCTCCCATTCTGCCACATATTGTATAAATTTTCTGTAAACATTTGCTAAACAACTTCAATGTTGTTTTAACTCTTCTCTGTTTTTCATTTTCACCAGCAATTATTTTTCATAGCTTCCTTTTCATGTCTTCTTCCTCACCAATTATCCTTGTGTCCTGCCTTCTTTCTTTATGTCCTTCCGTCTACAGATTTTTGTGCTCATGTTTACTGTTCTCTCCTCCCCAGCTTATTCTTTTTACATCCTCTTCTATTGTTCCAAAGTTTAATGGAACTACTCCTTACCAGCAGCTCCTTCTTTTACCACATTTCCTTCTCAAATCTAACACTCCTGGACTACAAGTTTCTCTCTCTGAATAATTTATTCCAGCACTTTCTGCCCCGGTCTGCTAGTGCAAACATTTCTCTTACAAGTTTGGCCAATTACGAAGCAGGTGACAAATTATTAAGGTCCATCCATTATCCTAACCTGCTTCTTCCTTTCAGGGTCAAAGGGGTCACTGCTGCCCATAGACAGCTGTCACAGTGCAAGGAGCGGAGTAGACCCTGGAAAGGTCGCAAGTCCATCACAGGGCCACATAGAGACAAACAAGACAAACAACCATTCACCATTCACTCGCACTCACATCTAGGGACAATTTAGAGTTACTTAATAGTCATGTTTTTGATCTGTAGGAGGAAACCGGAGTATCTGGAAAAAACCCACACAAGCACAGAGAGGACATGCAAACTCTACCTAGAAAAGTCCCCGGAGGGGATTCAATCCAGCTAACTTAAAGTCTTAAGTTTGTTATTAAAAGTAATTATTTTATTCTGTTGTCTTTGATAATTTGTGCTACACCAATAATATCTATGGTGTATGGTAAGTAGAAGAGTCAGTATTCTACTAAGGTAAGCCTACATAATAGCTCCCAGGAATTAACAAACCCAAATATACACCCCACCAATCAGTTTATTTTCTTTATTTTTTGCAATAAACGATAATATTTTCTGGAGACCATATTTAAACTAGCATAATGATTTACTGGAATAATACAAGTACATCCTTTCAAAGATCAATAAACTTCATCTAATTACCATTTAAAGCATTTACCACTTAGAGAAGATAAATCTTTAATTCCAACACTGCAGTCTTCTGGAGAAGTTTGCAGAAGAAGTCTGTCGCGATCGCACTGCTGGAGTGGCTGGTGGAGGTGAGGACTCAAGTGCAGAATAGGACCAGAGGACGGCGTAGTAGAAAATAATAATATTTATTT
>JAVKLF010000100.1:298142-312999 GCA_034783495.1 Millerichthys robustus
GTCTGTCTGTCTGTCTGTCTGTCTGTCTGTTTCTTTATTTCTCTGTCTGTTCACAAGATTAAAGGTTCGAAGGTTTCACAAAACTTTTAGGAAATGTTGAGGTTGTCACAACAAACAAACGATCACAATCCAACCTCTCCTGCTGCCGGCCTGCCTGTCACTCTGCCTAACAGCTACAAATACTCACCTGTGTACTCTCACTCATCGTTTCTTCTATACTCACCCTTCTCTCCATGCATTGGACTTCCTTGGAAACAATTAGAACAATAATACTCAGTTCATCATGCTTCATGCCTCCTGGACTCCATAGCACACCTCCCTTTATAGATTCCTCCTGGGTCAACCTGTACATTACTGTAAAAAAACACCATTAACCTTTTAATCTGTGTCCTCTTGTCTATTTCTCTTCCTGACTGCACTCATCTTGATACTACTGAGTTCTTGATATGTTCCAGCCACAAACATGTCAAAGAGCCCCTTAACTCGGTCCATGATCGAACAGCTACATGTGGCATTTTTTCTAAACTTGACCTTCAAGACTTACCAATTAAGGAGGGGGATGAGTAGAAGACTCCCCTGGACATTCAATCTCTGCTGTTTGCAGATGATGTGTTCTTGTTGGCGTCATTGTGCTGTAATCTTTAACTCTCACTGGTGAGGTTTGCAAATAATTGGATTAACATTAGTTTGTGTTTGGGTACGTTGGTGTTAGAGGAAATGAGAAGGCAGATAAGACAGCAAAGAAGGCAACTCAAAATGACATTAATTTCACAGTTCGTACAAGAAAATCGGAAGCAAGACGCATAATCAAATTCTGAAGAATGACCTAAAACATAAGATGGAGATAAAGGAAAGTAGTTTTAGAATATCTAAAGGGGAGTGGGAGAAATGAGAGCTGAAAGAAGGCACAGAAAGGAAAAACAAAATAAAATGACTAATGCTGGAAACACAGGACTTAGACACTTTTCATAATACATAAACAGGATACAGGGAAATGTGACTATTGTGGGCAGAATGGAACAATGCAGCACCTGATGGGATGTCTGTGAGATGAGCAAGAAAGAAGATATAATGAGGAGAGAGTTTGAAAATATTAAGAAGACACTTAACTTAATAGACACACTGCAAAAAGAACTTGGGGAATAAACGTATACAAATCATAATTTGATAAAAAATTTAGTTGTTTAATAGCCTGCACAATTTAGAAATTAAACCATCTCAAACCACACTCCATAAACAAAAGATAAAGAAAGAGTGGCAGGAAAAATTGGATAGGGATACAAATGGTCGATGGTATTATAGTATTAAAAATACAGTAGGAGACCTAACAGCAGGAAGCTGGAATAGAAAAGAGGATAGAATATTAACAAGACTAAGATTTGGTCATACAGGACTCAATTATAATCTTTTTAAACTAAAAAACACAACACAGGAAAATGTAACAATTGTGGAGAGAATGAAACAATATTAAAATATGTTATTTTAGAAATTATTCTAAAACTTTTAAAGAGAACTAAATTGCTTAATAGAATTTAATGTTAAAATGTTAAATGTTAATGTTAAAGACAGGCATTTATACCTAAGTGTCACACTCCATACCAGTTGGTGGCGGTAATGCACACTAAAAGTATTTTGCCAACCGCCAATAAACACAAGAAGAAGAAAAACCACACTCCATAGGAGGCAGTAATGCGCACCACCACCCTGAACCTCCACAAGAATAAGAGTTGCATCTCGTTCCCGGATCTCCTTCAGTTGCCGCCAACACTTGTTTCCACCCGCCGGGGTGTTCGGCGAACAAGTGGGATCGTCACACCTGTGGATGGCCCGCTGGTGTTGCTGAATGGAAGCGGACAGTTTCGTGACGCCGCGGAGCACCCTGGATTCACCGGCCATCGGCAGGCGGATGCAGGGCGCCGCCGCCGCGGAAACAAGGTTTGGGATTCTGGGCGGCAGACTCCTCGGGGCCACGGGGGAATTTGTCGGTTCGTTTTCGCCGAGAATGGCAGGGCAACAGGACTTTGTGTCGGTGTTGCACCGAGCAGCTCCGGAGCCCTCGACCTCTGTGGAGCCAGAAATAGACTACGAAGGACTCCCCCAAGGTGCCGCGACCTGCACACACATGCTGGCAGGAGCCGTGGCTGGAGTCATGGAGCACTGTCTTATGTATCCCATCGACTGTGTCAAGGTACCAGAACTGAAAATAAAGAAATACATGTACACCTATTTACATATCTAAATATGTTTCGTATTTTAAAACGTATGCTTGTTTCCGTCTAAACTCATAAATCAGAAGTTAATGGGCCCGAGAGGAAGCCCGAGTTCAATTAGCGTTAAAGCTAATATGTTAAGTCATCAGAGGTCAGATAACCACTTCCCATGACCTCCGCACCAAATAAATTACATTTAGTGACCAAAATAATAATAAAAAATACTTGTATGCGCAATGTAGGAGTTTACAATTGTTATGTAAGCGCAAATTGTTGCTGTAGCCTGCTAACAATTTCCTTTCCAATGACACATTCAATTTAACACCGACTTAAATTTTTACTAGTTTATGCAACTTTTACACAGTTTAGCTGATCATTGCTCCTGTTAATAATACAATAGTAGTTTGTTGACAAACTAAAACGGAATAAAAGTATACTAAGTTATACCAATCTAAATCTAATCTGAAAATGATTCTAAAAAGAAAAACTTTCAGAAGTCTGTTTGTGGGTCAGTGTGCCAACACATAGTTGGTTAATTCAGAACCAGTCTTGGGCCTCAGACAGCTCTAAAGTAGACCCTTCAGATGATCGCTGACTTGTAGGGAATGAAGCATACCTTGGATTAGCATTATGCTGGTTTGGACTTTGGTCAGTCACCTTTGTCTGTGAGAATTATGCAACAGGACAGTTTTATAATTTGTCTAATCGCATCAGTGTATGTCAAGGTTTAAACTAATCTATATTTTGTTTGTGACATTTAGTTGTTCCTGAATTGAAAACCGTTTAGATTTTCATTCATTATAAAGTGGTTTACATTAGAATGGATATTTAATTGCACAATTCTTGCATTAAATGTGTGTATGGATAGAAACTTTTTTTGTTTCCTATTATCCAGGCATTATTTCTCAGCAAATGTCAAGTTTTTATTTACATAAATTGCACAAATCTACAAGTATAAACCAGTGTATCCTTGTCATATATTTTGTTTTACAGCTTCATGAATAAGAACATTAATAACAGCACTTTATTCTGAAACTTGGTGAGAAGCAGATCTTTTTCTTTTTTATTCATTAAACAAGGACTAGGTCAAAATGTGGTATTTGTGTTAGGGAAAAAAAATAAACCTTAAATGCTTCTTTAGATTAAAAAACACTTTGTTCACTGAGCATCAACAAGGGAGAGCAACTCTAGAAAAGCAGAATTTTCAGCATTATCCTGTGGTCTCAAGTCCCTAAACTGATCAGAATGCTCTTTCAGGACCTTGAGAAATTGTTGCCCAAACAGCATTGTGAAGAATTGTGGACACAAATCTTCACAGTAAACGGTAAAGCAAGACACAAATGTGTTTTACATAAGATAGATGCTTTAAGGCGTTGCTGCTAAACATGTTTTTAAGCAGTCTAACCACTTAAATTTAGTTTTCACTCTGACCTTCTTACTTTTTGAACAAAAGATGGAGTAGGTTACGAGTTCCTGCAGTTTTTGACATTTCTAAGTTCTGTTGTCCGATTAAGGAACCGAGTGTGCTTGAAAGTCAAATTAGGAAGAAAAGGTTGAGGTATGAGAAGGAAGTGCAGCAGTGTTTCTTTAGATTTCTATCCTAAGGAAGTCCGTATGAATGTTCATTGTGGTAACAGCAAAAAGACTTCCTCTTTTTTGTTTTTTCTAGAAACAGGCTGGGCTTCCTGTTACGATCTGTGTTTGGGTAAAGCCTAGGCTGAATTGATAAAGAGCGGTCATAATTGTAAGCAAAGAAAAGTTTTAAGTCCTTTTATATAAGTGAAGTTTGTAGTGGAGCATGTTTTATTTTCTAACATATGGAGATATGTCCTAAATGTTCTTTGTTTGTTTTCAACATTTGGAGGACATGGGAAATGAAATGCCGCAGCAGGGAGAGTCCACTTATATCATGTTAGGACGATCATCTTAGTTATTGCTGTGAAAAGGATTCATTAAATGTAATGTGCATGTGAGAGCAGTGTGCCTAAAAAATAAAATAAATAAAATGGTCAGCATTGTTTCTACATGTTTTTGCAGCTGGGTCATGGAACCAGGCTTTTAGGTAGGATTTTGAAAGGAGTCTACTAGTGCTGGGCAGTATGACCAAAATTTTTTATCTGGATATTTTTAACAATTCTCTATATCACAGTATTTGACATTTTTTTGCTTTTCGTCACAGCTCAGGCTGATGTTAAAATACACTAATGCTGCTTATTGATCAGCAAACCACAGTCCACTGAAGTTGCTCTCTTTCTGTAATGCAGAAATGATTTTTTGACCCTTTTCTTGTACTGAACCTCTACATGGTTTTTCTTCCTTCCCTGGTTGCAGACATTGTTTGTGCATTTTGGGCTGACGTCACAGCAGTGGGTGGGGGCACACGGAAGAACAAAAATAATTAAAAGCAATGAAAACAAAACAAAAATAATCAAGAACAACAAAAGAAACAGCAAGGAGGACCATTCAGAGTGAAGTTATTTCTCAGAGGGTCTGCTCCGTATATGTATGAGCCAACATGAAGGCAAGATGATGTCGCTCGACGGGAGAAGTTTACAGCCCTGTACGGACTTTCCTGGCTTGAAAACACTGACTGGTGTGTGTGTGCTGGCATTGGCAATAAAATGCTAATTGTGTTAAAATAATTTGATTTGTAAGGATCATTTGCTATTAAACCCTCTGAAATGAATCAGTTTCAGTCGCTGCAGTACCAGGAAACACACACATGCATTTTATTTAAATGTCAAAATAAAGCCCGCAAACTTTAAACCAGTTTTCAAAATGTTCTGATAGGTCATGTAAAAATGAGAGTTATGATAAATAATTCACAGCCCATCTTTTTTCTGAAAATCAAAATGATAGATGATGTGGAGTGGGTCTCTGCAGCAAATGAAGTATCTTCATCTGCTCTCGGCCAGCCCTCCGCTCCATCAAATAAACAACCACATCCTTTTCTGAGTGAGGATCAAAGTTTTTTTTTATTGTTTCAAGTAGCCCTTTTGAAGAGTTCTGCGGTTCTCCTACTTGCTTTTGGGTGGCAGTTCTGAACACTAACAGCATTTCTCCGTATCTGAGGTTGGAGTATGATTTTTTTATTTGTGCCAATAACGTTTTCATCCACATACAGATTGACTGCTGTTGGTGTTACTTGTCTAATTAGGTTATCAGGTCATTTTAAGCTAGTTTGTCATTTTTCTCATTCTTTTCTGTCAGTGTTTGATGTATTTGTTGTCTTCATGATTCAGCACTGATGGCAGAATGTGTCTCAAAGTTCTGCCAATTATTTGAAAAATAAATAAAAATAAAAAAACCCAACAAATTAATTGTCCATTTCATCCATATGTTTGGTTGTTTGTTTTATTACTCCAGACTCGCATGCAGAGCCTGCATCCAGAGCCAGGAGCACGCTACAGGAATGTGATTGATGCTCTGCGTCAGATTGTACGAACCGAGGGTGTGTGGCGACCAATCAGGGGTATAAATGTGCTAGCGGTGGGAGCGGGGCCTGCCCACGCTCTTTACTTTGCTTGCTACGAGAAAATCAAGTTTTCACTCAGTGACGCAATTCACCCCGGCACAAACAGCCACTTTGCAAATGGTGAGATGATGCTCCAGTTGGAATTCTTTTAAAATGACAATTGCAATAATCAAAATGTAGTAAAAAACAAGAGTGACATATATGTGACCTGTCATGTCAAACCAAAAGTTATGTTACAAGGTAGTGTAGTGAGATATAGGTAGTGCATAAGTTAAAAATAAGCAATTATTGAATTTTGTGAAATGATGATGAACGAGTACAATAACTATCAACAATTTTGTGCTCAAAATCCAAATACAGTTTGTGATTTTTTTTCTTCCAAATAACATCTAGAAATCCTCATTAGAATTGAGCTAAAAATAGGATTCAGACCCATTTCCCCCCAGAGATCTTCCCAATTAGCAAGCCAAATTAAACCACATCTCTGAATCTCATTTATGGATGATGAAGTGGATGAATTAGGTATCAAAATGTAGTTTTAAATGGCATTAATCTAAAAATGTGCCTAGTTTAGTTTGACCAAGTGTGACTTAATCCCCAAAATTTGATTTGATTGGTCGCATATAGTTGCAATGGCTGCTGTTTTTAGCCAGCTAGTTCTTTTAGTGCATTAAAAAAAGTTTTATTTGTGTTTTAATAATTGTTTTTTGTTCTGCAGGAGTGGCAGGCTGTGCAGCCACTGTGCTGCACGACGCCATTATGAACCCAGCTGAAGGTAAAATTTTCCCCTCCACACTGTATACAATAAACACATGGATTTGGTTTATTCATAAAAACCCCTAACATAAGGGAAAATAACAATGTATGTATTTTGTGCAATTAGAAGACCTATAGATATATTTCGACAAAGTAAAACTTAAATGTATCTTTAAAGAAGAAAAAAAGTCCTAGTTCTGGGCGGTATGTCCATCACTGTGTTTTTACCAATCATACCGGTATCACGGAATTGATATTTGTCTTTTTATGTAAACCTGTGCGTGTTAGGCAGTACAGCTGGCAAACACGTCTGCAAAGGATGTATGACTCTAGTGTTTAGAAGCTCTTCTATTTTTGGATTTGGAGGGTGCTGATCTTAGACAGTGTTGGTATTCCAAGACAAGTTAGTGGCTGAGGTGGTGGAGCTAATAGTAAAGTAAGTGGAGCAAACATTAGCTTAGTAAAGAAAATAAAACTAAGAATAAAATGTAGAAAAATATGAAACACCTGCTGACTATTTTTCATTTTTACAAACTTCCCTGAGAAATGTAAGGTGGAGTTTCTTGCAGAATTAGTTTTCATCACAGTTCAGGCTGCTGCTGGGGGGGACAGAGGCAGGTAGTCGTGTAGGAAGAGGCTGGAGGTAAGCAAAGATGATTGTTATTAGGCAAAATTACTTTGTGCTTGAAGTTTGTAAACACTGCACATCCCCGATGAGATGTATACGACATTCAGTGATAGCAAAAGCTGGATTTTTTTTTTATGCCAGTCAGTGTTGGCGGTGGCAGACATTTGAGTATGCAGTAAAATCACCACCAGCCGCCTGTTATTGAGAAGGCTGCAGCGACGGTAGCTTGCCTTGTGCGCTCCTACATATGCAGTGGTGTGGCAAGGAAAAGGGTCCCTGGTGAAACTGTTTATTGGCAGGTACACTGTTCTAAGTGTGTTCAGGTTATTTAAATCAGTATGCCAGTCTACGGAAAATTCATGTAACAAAATTAGTTTTTGAGTATGAACCAGTATACCGCCCGGCTCTATTTCCTGCGATGTTTTTGTATTCATATACTGTATGAAAAAATAAAACTATTGTACTGTGATCTTAGAATAATTTTATAATTCTTTAATTTTATATTTTCAACACCCCCTCTCTCCCTGTCTAGTTGTAAAGCAGCGTTTGCAGATGTTCAACTCTCCGTACCGTGGGGTTTTGGATTGTGTGGGCTCTTCATTGAGACACGAGGGCATGTCTGCCTTTTATCGCAGCTATACCACCCAGCTGACGATGAACGTGCCCTTCCAGGCACTCCACTTCATGACCTACGAGTATCTCCAGGAGCTTCTCAACCCTCACAGACAATACAACCCTTCCTCCCACGTTGTGTCTGGTGCACTTGCTGGAGCCCTGGCGGCTGCTGCCACAACTCCTCTTGACGTCTGCAAGACCCTCCTCAACACCCAAGAGGCTCAGGCTGTTCATGTGATCCATGCCGAAGCAACAGGTGGCGTGGTCAGAGCAGCTGCGGCCATGGGCCCCGGCAGTCGCCATATTTCTGGTCTAATTGAAGCTTTTCGGACTGTGTACAGGATGGGAGGGGCTTTGGCCTTCTTTAAAGGTGTCCAGGCAAGAATCATCTACCAGATGCCTTCCACTGCCATCAGCTGGTCTGTGTACGAGTTCTTTAAGTACATCATCACCAAGCGCCAATATAAAAAATGGCTGCGTGGAGATGAAAATAAATAAAGTTCACTGTACCACATTCAATCGAACCATCCCAAGGTTTTGAAAACAGGGTAGGGGTGCTGATGCCAAAACTCAATTATCTGGTTTACTGATCCAATTATATCTAATTCAGTATATAGTAACAAAGAACGTGAAAGCAAGGAGTCCTTCTTGGGCTTAAGGTTAACTCAAGGCCTTACATCAAAGGCAAGCTTGGAACAACAGGAAGCACTGGAACTAACTACATTTTTAATTCGATGTTTAACTTGACAAACTGCTTAATCATTAAGACTAGCAAAAAATCTGTTGAAACCATCTATAGGACTAAGAATAGATCCCTTTGGTCAGATGCAGTAAGCGAAAAAGCAAAAAATAATTTTTAACCTCTTTAGTTTAGCACACTGCATTCAATTGATAATTTTTTAAAAAGTCTTCCTCAGGATAAATTGATTGAGCCTTAGTTTTAATATTTGCATTCACTTCCAGTAGAAATGTTTTATTTTTTATACATTTAAAAAAAAGGTAAATACTGTGATTTTATTTACAAAAAGTGTCTTTCTTCAAAACCACAATGTTTTAAACTGGTGTACAAGAACTCTTGCCCATCCTGAAACACAAGTGCACTGTAAACTGTATGAACGCTGCTCTAATGGTCTATTATTGTAGGAAGGAGATGCTATCTTCTGTCCACAAGGTGTCACAGTTTAACTACAAAACTAAACAATTTGATAAAACAACGGTCCTGCCAAACCAGACCCTCAGTTTTAGAGCTTTCTCTGATATTCTGCTGTAGTGAAAATGTTTGGACCTAGTGCCATGTTTTGAGCTCAGACCGGCTCTAATTTGGTCAAGTGTAACTTGTAAGGGTGTATTCCCACATTGTTCTAGTTTCTATTTTTGCAAAATTTTTGATACAAAGTGAACCTTTTTAGAGCAAGACAGAAAGCAAAGTTGTATTTTTTCATGAAAGATGGAATCGGTCCACTTTTTTCCATGGATAACGGGCTCCTGACAACTTCTATTGTTACCTCTGTGGATTTCTTTTGTTTCCCTCCTTCATCCTGTCCTCAGATCATCTTCAAAGAGTAACAGCAAATTTCTCTTTCAAGATGATTTCCAGCAGGTTGTACATATTGTACACCAAAGAAACAGTATTTTGAACACTTTAAACAGTATATTTCAAACACAAAAACAGGAGGGTTTTACTCCCTGGTTAGTATTTTGTTGAAAAACTGCACATTATAGCACCTACATGCTAATTCATTGAATACTTTTGCACAGAAACACTAATAACTAAAGGAAGAGGAATTAACTTTCATCACATGCCTTCAGCTAGCCGATATTCTATCAACGCACAACTCAAGATTCTGTTTTAAAGGCATAACATGGTAATAAAATGTACAGAATGAATCTAAAGAGACAAAAATAAAATATATTTTGAATGAGGCAAATTTTAATTAATACAAATTTATCAAAGCGATGCTGCACTTCTGTAGACAGTTGCACCTTAAAATTAACAAAATGGAAACTTTTGGGTTATTTTTAAAATAAAGTATTGATTAAACCTATGAAAAAAAGAAGTGGGCTTCACTTGAAGAACACTTCAAGTTTAAAACTGGGGAACCAAAGACAGGAAATAAAAGGGAAGAAATGACAACGCTAATATGAAATGTTTAAACCGTGTGACGCCTGTTTCTTGTGAATTGTAAATAAACAAGGCAGCTCCTCGCAGAAGCAGGGTCTTCTCTTGGTGCTGGCTCTCCAAGAACTAAGAAAGGTCTCCTGTTTGTTTTTTTCCTTACCCTCTTGATTCAGCAGGATAGATGACTACATCCCACAATTACTGACTATAGGAACATCTTGACAAGTGTTTTATCAATACAGAGTACTGAAACATACATAGGCTGGGTTGTCTTTTAAATATTTTGTTTTATTTTTACTAATAGCTCAAGTTATTAAAACTTGAAAATTTGGAGACCCTTTAAACCACTCATGTTTTACTCAAAAGCTAAAACTTTCAGTGTGTTGATATGGCTGAAATAAACTTTTCAAAGATGTTCAGAAATGTTGCCAATTTGCTCTAAAATTAGGATTAGCATAATAGACAAAAATTTGTTTTTGCAGACAACCTGCAATGAAGTGATTTAGGGGACATCTTGGACACAGTGGTTTTTGTTAGTTATTTAATAGATGGCTGTTGAACAAACTTATGGTTATGTGAAGTGAGGATGGATGAGGAACCCATATAATTACTTCATAAGTGGACCCGTGCCTGTCTACTGTCCGTCAGCTCCCTCCAGCAGGTTGAGTATTGATGTCTAGTCCAGGCCTGAAGGACAGTTCTACAGACTGTTGAAATACCTGCAACAAGCCCAAGTTCTTTGAAATGGCCCTGACTGACAGCTTTTGCAATCAGCTCTCTCATCATTAATACCAGTATGTCCTGGTACCCATCACATGGTTGTTTGACGTTCTTTTTTTCACACATCTTTCATAGTCAACAAGAAACATGGTGCAGAGCATCTTGGAAACGCCTCCTGCTGCAGTGTACGTCACACCCCAAAGCATATGTGGTTTTTCTGACAAAACTAAACACGGCGATCATGGCAGAGATGAGCTTGTACAAGTTCCCATGCTCCGAGGAAGAAGACATGATGGATGAACAGGAAAATCTTTGCTTTTACTGTTATTAAAGCTACCTCCAACATGGAGAAGATGTACACCCGCTGAATAGGAGCAGAGCTGAGCAGGGGGAATGACTATTTTCACTCATGATGTCATTTACATACATTATCTGATATGCTATCTAAGCTAATATGCATGCTGTTTAGGACTTAAAGGCAATTGCATTAAGATACTGTCCATTAGATGTCGATCCATCAAACTCTCCATTTCTTTCAGCAGGAAAGATGCTAAAAAGTCTGAAAGATTTTGCTTCTTCATATGAAGGCTTGCCAGGTTTGGGCAGAAAGACAACTTTTGCTGTCCTCCACTCAACTGATACATAGCCATTTACTAGACAAGCAACATACACTATATTCAAATTATTGTGTCCAAAAGCAATTCTAGTCCTCTTTGGAGGAGAACTGGAAAAATACTATCTGAAGCAAAAGCTTTAAATTGGGCAAACCTAATAATAGCAAATTTTACTCTGCCATTAGTAAAAATACTTGCAGCTCTGCTCCTGTATTTCACTGCTTTCCAATATCTTGGACCTTTGTTTGTTCTCTTTGTTTATTCTAGCGGGGCATAAAACTGCAAGTTGATTCAGTTTCTCTCTGTGCGTTTTATTATCCCAATTGATTTTAAAATCACGCATCAAAATAATTTCCCCCATTAAAATTACAGGAATTTAAGATCATCTTAAGTTGATCATAAAGTATTATTTTAGTAAAAGGAGATCTACTGTATACAGTACATATACAACATGTATAATATATACAAGTAATAGTGAAATAAGTTTTAGGATTAAAAAAATTATGTTCATCCTGATGCAATCAATGTAAGTTTCAGTTGGATATGTAATGAGTCTACATCAACCAACAGGCCTTCTCCTCTCCTTTTATAAAAACATAACCAGAAATGTTAGGAGCAGATGTAGGTGATGAGTATGTAAACCAACTCTTTGATATTCCATGAATGTCAATGGTAGCATCAAATGTTCCATGTTTTGTTCATTATACTGTGGATGTTAACACGTCCCAGTCCATTTTGTGGAACTGTTTAATGAAAGTCTTTAAATAAGTGTTGGTTTATATGTTTGTATGCATGTTTATGTTTTCCTCAGTTTTCTGTAGTCATCCAAGACATGGCTAATTAAAAACAAATAACAGCAATACTAATTTTAAAAAATGGACTTCTATTCTGTTGAAGACCTTTTGCTTCCCATTCAGAGTGCAAACGTGGAGACTGTGGAGTTCCAACCTATAAACCACGAGAAGCTCTGTTCTGTGACCTAAAATCACATGCAGATTATTCTGTCTTCCATATTTCTGTTAAGGTCTTTGTTTGCATGGCTCACAGGAAACATGTTTTAAAAGCGCTATAAAAGTACAGGCCATTTACCAGGTATCCTCCATGTAGCTGAACCAGTGAATCGGTGGTGTTCAATGTGTTTTTATTGTTTTTACTGCATTTACCATGTACAATATAATGTGCATGAAGTGTAAAATCTGTTGTTAAAAATTTATTTAGCTTTTTTCTTTTTTTTTTTTTTTTTTTTTTAATTCAACATAAGGTAAGTATTAATGATAGAAAAAGCATCAAATGCATTTTGATATTGCAGGTTTGGACAGAGGGGGACAGAAGATTCCAGGAAGGCTTCTGACCAAGCCAACCAGGCCCTCGTGTATCCACTTTGTGTATGTATGAAAAAGTTGTGTGCGTCAGGTTCCACGCACAAGTCTGGATGTATCAAAAACAAGCATGTTGTTGTTTAAAGTGTGTAACGCACACATTTTACCTGCTGTGAAAATGTACAGACAGCCACGCAAACTTTTCCAGTCGAGTTTTAAACCACAAAGTACTGAATCTCACCCAAATTCACGGAAATTTGACTCCATTCTGTTTTCTAGATGCATACAGCGTCTGAACATGTCTGTATTTCTTAAGCTTGAGATTTACGGCTTGAAACCCAACAATAAAACTGAACCAGACATAACCTCAGACAACACAACATAGAACCTAAAAACGATCAGAACAACCTCACTCCCATGTAAATAGTGAAGTTCCTTTTATTTTTGTCACAAAGATGTAAACAAGTCGGTGACCGCCCACATGTGCATCACACAAAGCTGATACAAAAAAATGCATGTGAAATGTCTAAGAGACACTTTCATTCCAACTGAGAAGAAAATGGTGTCAGATCAGCAGATTAATTCCTAACGACTCACCCGAGTTTATTCCTCAGGTCGATAACACTCAAACAGTAAATGTGGTCATAATTTATAGCCGTGTAAAGTTACATGTAATTTGTGGAATGGTGTAAGCTGTGGTCCAGCTGGATAACTGCACAAAAAGAATTGGGAGGCAGCTTGGTTTTGGGGCTCACACTGCCCAAATAACATTGAAACATGACATTACTTCAGTCATGCTCTTGCTGTAGCATCAGATTGCCACCAGATGCCAATGTTCTCAGACTGACGTCCCAAAGCCTCATGTAGTTCTGTCAGAACTACATGAGGTTTCATTTGCCCATCATTACCAGGAAGCAAAGAACTGAAGGTAATAAAAGTCACAAGGAGACACAGGTTAGTAATCGCTCAAGTCGTACTTCAAGAGACAGAGCCTGACACAGTGCCTGAGTGGTCAATATTCCGGCAAGGTCTGGTGGCTCCATCCAGCCAGCCTTAAATATAGATGCCTCGTTAGGAAATGTTCCACAGCTGCTGGCCTTTGGCTCCACCCTGCCACTCAGGAGCTGCAGGGAAGAACTTAATGAGAGCAAAACCATAGAATCCCCACATTTTGGCAATGGAGGTGTTCAGTTTCTGCTGGACATGTTAAAAACACTGGGAGGACAAATCAGGACCACGTCTCAAGATGTTGTTTTGAAAATTCTTGTTAGTGAGTTACAGAGAACTATCTATTTTTCTTATGTTAATCTAATCAATTTTGATAAAGAATCCTAATTTTAGTTTTCAAAATAAAATGACTTTGTTATTTATCAATAAAAAAGTAAATAAAATAATTCTGGAACCTTTTTTTTGTTTTAACACATGACTTCTCTGAATGATTACCAGAACAAAACAAAATAAATAAAAAAAACTGAATTAAAGCGGAGAGAGGGACATTAACACCACAGCTCATGATCTCACTTTCCCTTCAGGTTGTCGGCCCACATTAAACTGACAGGGAGGTCCCCACCATGCCTCTGCATCAGATCCTGTTTCACTTAAAGCCCTGTGTTTGTTGTCATTCCCTGTAGCCTACAAGCTACACTGGTGCCTTTTCATGTCTTTCATGTCACTTTACGCACCCCTGACTTCGTTCTGCGGCTGTTGTTCTGTGATGGTGACCTGGAATGTAATGGGATCCATTTAGTCGAACAGGAAGATCATGACAAGTGAGGTCAAGACCTTGCCCTAAGGGCACCTGGCAGTGTGCCCGGTCAGAGCCAAGGTCAACACCTGGCGTGTGTGTACAGCTGAAGTACAAAGATAATGAGGTGATCACATTCTGCAGATAGCAATAACTATCACTCAGAGAGAAAATTAGAATGTTGATCTCTTCAAGACAAAACAGGAAGCAACTCTCCTCCCTCCTGTTAGATCAACACTGATTTTGTAAATCAAACTAAACTTGGGATTTACAGGTAAAACTGCAAGCTCTGTTAGCGTTAGGAGTTAATCTTAAAAGTAAACATGGCAGAGGTTCACCAGTCAACAAAAAACTGGGAAGATCTTGAATATCTCATCAATAGATCTGATTCTGTTCTGGACATCACTGCTTAGGCTCTGGACTTTTCCACAAATCACTGTAAAGACCATTCACCAGGCTTGCCACAAATGCTAAAGCTCTATCATGCAAACAAGAAGCCATATGTGAACATCATGCAGTAATGTTGCTGTCCTCTCTTGGCCAAAGTTTATTTAAAATAGACTGAGGCAAACTATAACAAACCACATAGTGGACAGACAGCGGAGCACCTTCTCACATAGACTGCTCCAGCTCCGCTGTCGTAGGGACAGATACAGG